>JAWZYV010011626.1:0-260000 GCA_038373885.1 Cheiracanthium punctorium
TTTTGTGCAGAAAAATCCGTCTGGAGAGGGGTGTCAGAAAATATTTTTGTATTTAAGAATAACAAGTTTAGCAAGTAATATTTTAATCTATTTTAAAATAGTCTTAGTTGGGTTTTGATGTGTGCATACTTGCCAACTTTTACGGATTTTAGTGTTAATTTACTGATGTACGGATATGACGAGTCATTTTACGGATGTTTGGCGATTTTCGAAGTTCTCAATTTTTTTCAGTGTAATCTTTTTCCATTCGTCCAGAGAATATATACTTTCCCTTCAACACTCGTCTATTTGAATGTCCAATGCTGTAAGAATGAAAATTGATTCCTATTTTGATTTTAAATGTAATTTTTTACCTCCCCTCCCCTCCTCTCTCGAAGAAACCAATAAAGGAAAAAAAAGCAGCAGCATTGAATAGGGCAGTTTCAGATTTTCAGTTCAATCCTTTTCCATCCCTCTTGAGAGTAAATATTTTTCCTTTAGTACTCTTTCATTTAAAGCTCCAATTCCGTAAGAATAAAAAGTTATTCCTATTTTAAATTTAAATTTTTAACCCCATTTACATTAAACCCATTACATTCTGTACTTAACCTTTTCCCTCATTCAAGTTTAAAATTATAATATTTCTCATTTTCAGAAAGAAAATGGAGTGGAATTTCCAAATGGCCCCTACAAGCTTCACAGCGTGTATCAGAAATGACAGAAGCAGTTGAAGAAAAAATATTTGAGCAAATTCAAGAATCCACAGTGGTTGGTCTAATCTGTGACGAATCGTGTGATGTTTCAAATAATAAAAAGTTAATATTATATATGACTTTTGTAAATAAAGAAGTCAAAGGCCAAACAGCTTTTATTGACAATTTGGATATTTCTGATGGCAAAGCTGCAACAATCAAAGATGCTATTTTAGGGAAACTGGATGAGTTAGGCATTGATTTAAAGAAAGTTGTGGGCTTTGGAAGTGATGGCGCAAGTGTAATGACAGGATGGAAAAATGGTGTAGGCAGGGCCTCCGAGAGAAATTTTATAAGGCGGGACAGAAATGTTCCCGCCTCCCTTCCTCTCCCTAAATTGTTTTTGCCTCAAGAAATAGATTTTAAATTCTGCCCAATTTTACTTGTGTTTCGTTTTCTGCCCACTTTTACTTGTGCAAGTATATATTTGAATGTCCATATATTGTTGAAATTTTTGTTTTAATCCCTTTGAAAACTTTTCTAGATGCATGTGTGAGGGAAGGGGCGCATTTTTGTATTTCGCACCACTTAGAAAAATAGCTAGGACTGGCACTGCGTTGGGCTGTGATTTTTTAAAGTATTTTTTTTTAAGTAAGATATAGAAAGGAAAATTGTAATGCATTTTGAAAAATTCACGGGCCCCCTCTAGTTCGTCGGGCCCTGCATCAGTGCCCCATCTGCCCCCCCTTCTCGCTGGGCCTGGGTGTAGGAGCACAGCTTAAGCAGTCTAGTGCAGAGTTTTTTATTCATATTCATTGTGCAGCACATAGACTATCATTAGCGTTGTCCCAGGCTGCAATTGCCAACATTGAGTTGATTTTAAATCAAGTGTATCATTTTTTTTATGCCAGCCCTGTACGGGAAAACGTTTTGCGTGAAATTTATGAAATAAATAGTAGCAGCAGTATTAAACTGAAGGAACCGAAACAAATTAGATGGCTGAGTCTATATGATGCTGCTATAGCTGCTCACAAAGCTTATCCAACAATTTTAGAAACTTTGGCTCATTTATCTGAAAGCTCAACAGATGTAAAAGCTAAAGGGCTTTTACAGATATTAAAACGAAAGTCGTTTCCCACTTTGTTAGCCATATGCTTAGACATCCTTGAGCCAATTAAAAAATTGACTAACTTGTTTCAGCATGAAAATGTTCTTTTTTCGAAAATAAGACCTCTTGTAGTATCATGCATTTCTACATTGGAAACTTTGAAGCAAAATAAAGGAACACACGAAGTATCTCTTGAACAACAAATAGTCCATCCTGATGATGAGAGTGATGAACCTCCGCAATTCCTTTCTTCAAGGTCCACAACAGAACAGGATGAAGAAAATTTGGAAGTTCTTAAAATTAAATTTATAGATAAAGTCATTGAGAATTTAAATGAGCGATTTCCAAAAGAATCTTATACTTTTGGAAATCACTCTAGAGATATTCTGGATGCACTATCTGTTTTATTCCAGCCTAAAAGTTATCCTTTGACAAATAAAGACTTAAATGAGTATGGTGCTCAAAGTTTAAACACAATTATTGATTATTTTGCAGGCAAAAATGTAAAATTTTTAGAAAAACATAAACTGATAACTAACTTTTTGCAATTTAAGTGTTTAGCCATGAACTTTAAAACTTTGGACTTACAAGATTTTCTCACACTTGTCATTAAGGACTACAGTGAGGATTTCCCTCAGTTTTCAAAACTGGCAAAAATTACCTTAGTAATTCCAGTAAGTTCTGCAGCTGCTGAAAAAGGCTTCTCTTTTATGAAGAGAATAAAAACTAGTTTAAGAAATAGACTAACAGAAAAGAAATTAAAAAATCTAATGATGATTTCATTGCAAGGTCCAAATTTAAAGGAAGCCAATGAGGTTCTCTCTAATGCAAACAAAAAATTTTGAAAAAAAAAAAAAAAAAGATAGAGTTTGCATGTAATTCATATGCTTGTAAATAACAAATAAATAAATCCTTCCTTTTTGTACATATATATGTAATATTTATTATGCGTTTTGCTTAAACAATATGTTTTGTGGCTTTAAAATTAAGGGACTCATTTTTTTTTGCTTCAGGACCCACATTTTTCTCATTAGTGAGTCCCTGGGACTCAGGTTGGTGATAGTTCAGAGCGAACACTGTTCTTTATGAGCATATCTTGTGCAGTTGAAATATGCTTAATTTTATCCTAAATTATTATCAAACATGGTTTTTTTTAGAATCCAGTGATATCAAATGAGATTCTTGCATATATTAATTTTATTATTATTATTATTTGTAAAAAAGGGGCAAAATATATAAAAAGTTATTAATTAAAGGATGTAATGTTAAAAATAGAAACGCAAAGTTCGGGAAAGCACACTAGATAAAGTCAGGGAAGAGCATGATAGATGTCAGGGAAGCAAAAGCTGTGAAATCTGTAGAAACCCTGTAAAATCTCCCCTCTATCCTTTGAAAATGCCTAGAAGGAACTGGGTTAGGTAGGGCAAAAGAAAATGGGTCCCGATCCTGTGCTATGTGGATGGGAGTTGTTGCCAATCCACCCCCAGGACATTTGTAATACTCATTCACTACTATCATGTCTACAGGGAATTGATTGATTGATAAGTTCCTTCTCTCTAACAAAACGGCGACAATTATCTGTGGCGATTTCTGCAAATTGGGATGGCCATGACTGGTCTTTCGAGGGACCTCTCTTCTGAGAGTCACAATAATGCTAATTCAATGGTCTTAATTCTGTGTAATCGTAATATGGCTGGTCTTAAGAGGTGACAGTTCTTTGGAGGTTTGTAGAGGTTTCACTGTATCTGGTCTTGACCATTCTGGATAACAGGTTCTATACTGTACATTTATCAGTTTTGCAAAATTTTATACTTTCATAATTTCATTTCATCTAATCAATCACTTTTTATGAATTATCTTTCAGATGTCCCACAAAAAGAAGTCTGTTTCAAAAGCAACTGCATGGTAGCTTGCAAGCACATATCATTCAAGATGCACATCCGCATTTACTGAAGGAACTAGTTGAACAAAGTGGCTCTCAAGCAGGCAAATCAGATACAGCAACTGGAAAAGAAATGAAATTGAGGAACAAGGCATCATTGTCAGAAGATTGTAAACTAAAAAGTGATTCTAGAAAAACCAAAAAGCAGTTGCCATTTAAAAAACATGCGGATTTCAAAGATAGCAAGCATTTTACAGGCTTAAAAACTAATGTCAAATATTCTGTCAGTAAAAACAGAATTCAGCCCTCTTTAAAAACTAGTGTAGGGTGTGATCATCAAATAAAAAAGCAGTCACTTATAAAAACAAATAAAACTTATGATAAGAAATTTAAAATCTTAACGATTAATTCAAAATACAATGCTACTAAAACCATATCAAACAACTCTCAAGATCCACAGTCACTACTTAAAACCAGCAAGGCTGTTGATAATAAAGATAAACCTCCAATTGTGACTGTGTCATCTCATTGTGAAGACGGAGAAAAACTGCTTACACCATGTAATATGTCAACTAAAAGTTGCGATATGCCTAGCAAGGAAAATTGGCTTTCAGGACGTAAGTAGATGTATATTATAAATACAGATTTTTTGTCTAACAAACCTTTTAGTGGTGTCAAACTTTTATCTTAAAGATCATTTCACTATAACTAATGTAATTTATATTAATACAGTAGAAGACCCAAAATCTGCAAGGCTCTAAAATCGCACTGTCTGTTCAATGTTCACCATGAAATCTGCCCTGCCAGCTGCAAGTTCAGAAAACTATATAACCACAAATTAAAACTAAATAAGCTATTCCCACTTTTAAAAAAATATTTTAAAAGTTTGTGAGCTCTGGTGGTAACATTGATATCCTTGAAATGACTGGCAGTGACATAATTAACACTCAATTATGGTCACATGACACAGATTCTGACACAGTAACAAGTGAGGATGATCAAAAAGTTAATAAAATAACATTTAATCAAGGTTAGGCTCTGAGATAGACATATCTTAGATTTGTAAAGCAGCAAAGCTATGTTAGAGAACAGGAAATAATGGGAAAAAAAAAACTAAGTAGAACATCCCAAAGTCCTAAACTTACTATTGAATATACATGTTTAAATAAGTTGTACTATAATCTCGTAATTTTATATATTGTATTATGCTTCTGTATTTTTATATCATGATTCTGATTATAAGTAACATGATAATCTGATTATAAGTAACAATCTGAAAATTAAAACATGTGAAATCTGATGTAGAAATAGATTTGAAAAAAGAAGAACAAGAATTAAAGCAATGTTTAGATGTTGCTCAAAAAATGTTAAACAATGCAGTTAAAATAGGACTAGAAAGAAAAGACATTGCCTCCATTGAATGTGGACAAACATTGCCTACAGAAGCGAATGCACATATGAAGTCAAGAATGTACCTTGATTTGCAAGAGAGAAACATGAACGAACAGATTTAACTTATTCTAAATAAACATACCAAAAAATAAAATATCACACCTAAAACATTAAACCTAATCAAGATGTGATTATTAATGATATACAGGGTGACCAGTGCTAACGCTGTCCAATGGCTATTTCCTGAACCGTTAGTCAGAGACACGTAGTTCCAATTGCAAAAGTGCTTTAAATTGTGTAACCTATTATATCAGAAACAATCAAAGTCAATAAATCAATTTCTATAAAAATAAGAAATTTAAATTTTTATACAGTCCCCCAGTCCTATCATTTATAAAATTTTTCTTTAATTTCCTATAGAATAAAAAAAAAAAATTCGTCCTTCTACGACCAAAATTCGCCGAGTTACAGCTGCTTAAAGTTAGAGCACTTTTTGAACTGCAAAATAGGGGTTATATACAAAATGAATTTCAGTACATGGTTTTGAACCTTATAATATTTATTAGCAATTTCGTTAACTAATTTATGATTGTAGATTGCAATAAAGGAGATTAACATTTAACTATGTGTATCCAATAAATTAACATAAAAATATGCCTATACTGAAAATAGAACTTTTTAAAGAGTTCTTTTAAATGCACTTGTGTTAAATAACATAAAAGTACCAGGTTACCGAGCCACGCTCAGAATCTAAAGGCTCCTTAAGTGTAAAATAATGAGTACGTAAATGCCTTGGCACCTATCAATAATCTTCATGGTTGCCAAAGATTTACAACGTTGTCGGATCACTTATTCATTATCAGGTAAGCTTTGGTCGGCATTCAATGTTACAATGGCATATACTTTGTTTTGAAGAGGGATGCTAAATATTCGGTGGTCGGTGCCATCAGAATTGAGCAAAAAGTAGTTTAACGTAAGATGCCTCCTTTCCTTCTATAGTAGATTAGCGAGGGTATCAGCGAAGATCTTGGGCGATGCATTCACTAACAGCGTCTTCAGAAATATATCTGTCCATATTGAAGACGTTCAAATTCAACATCAAGAATTTGAGTTGGTTGAACTGTCAAATGAATGAGTTTATAAAAAAGATTCACCAACTCTGTTATACACTGTTCGCAACGTAGCTGTACACACTAAAATTGTTAATAGTTTCACTCAACATTCACTATGAACAAAGCCATTGAACAAATTTCGAATTCTTTTATGAAATTCTTTGAAATGTGAGTGACATTGAAGAAACAACCACACCAATTCATTAGGAAATTTGGAATGTTCTACATCAATTTTACAGTCGTCAAAATGGTTTGTTAATTTGAGTTTTTACACTTTCTTCAGGAAAATGCAAATCTTCACAGTAAATGCAAGCCATGTTAAAAGGTTGTAAACTATGATAGTAAGTATACTTTGTAGATACTTGGACTGTCTACCCAAAGTATTTGTCGACGTCTATCTGTTCTATGTCGTTCTCCTTCTAAATACTAATCATCTCTTTCATCTGCTTGTGTTTGAGCTGCACATTCACGCATTTGGGCTAAGTGCTGCTGCCAGTGATCACATGTGTTTCCAAAGCTCATTTTTCAGCTACACTTTCATGTATTTGCGTCTCTGTCATGCAATACATCTATGATGATTATTCTTTACGATTGAAATTGTAAATTTCTCTACAGTGCTTCAATTTAAACATAAAATACTTATTTTTTCTAATTGAAAGAAAATACATCTTACATAAATTCTATAAACTTATATTCAATCTTCTTACATAAATATAGATTCTATAAAAGTATAATCTTACACAAATATGCTATAAACATAATTTTCTTTTATAAACTCACGCTTAAGAAAAGAAAACGTGTAACGCAATTTAAATTAATTAGTACAAAAGCACATTTCGAAATCATGAAATCAGAAACAGAATAGGTCAAAAATATTTTTTTATAATAACTTTAACAACTACTTAAACGTTCACAATAATAAAACAAATGGATTTACTGAAAAAATGGACTTCTAACCTTGAATAAATCCAAAAATACATCATAACCTACTATATGGTTACGCTGATCCCTGACTCTGTCACAATTCCAGTTCAACCACTCAAAAACAAAACTTTTACCATCATTAATACAAACAGATTAAAAGAGTATTGTCTAATAATGTAAAATTTACACTGTCCGTTGGTGCGATCGGCCTGCAAATTTTCATAATTATGTAATATATATAGAAAAAATCTGAAAATTCACTAGCTCCCTGATTTTCAAGCAATTTTTTGCTATTTTCAGCTCCATTTCATTTAAGAGAATAAAAAATGCTTATCATTTGAGTGTCCGAATTATGTCTTGCAAGTGACATTGACCTCATGTTGAAGTCACGGTTATCAGGCTTTGGAGGGAAAATTACGATTCCAATTCATTTATGATAGTTTTTCTAAATTACTACCCAGTTTAACTTTTTTTTTGAAAAATAAAATGGTTTTCTATATTTTCTACCTAATAAAAATACTGATCAATCCTACATCCGTAACCAGTGAGACACTTGATGATGATGATCACGACGACGATGACGATGTGCACCTGAACTGGTTGCGTGTCACAAGAGTGGATTTCCTACATCCTGAAGTCAGGCCCAGTAGTTCGCTAACATCGTAAAGTTCTGCCAGCAACTTTTCAAAGGTTGTCCATAGGATGATAAAATAAATGAGTTAATAATAAGTTGAAATAAATAAATCATCAACTGCAGTGAATGAAAACTAAACTGATGGCTGATCACCTGCAAAATTAATTTGAATTTCGGTTGCGAGCCCAATTTAGGAATCGATCGTATCATTGAAAATTTTTTCATCGGAGTTTCAAAGATCGGTTCATTATAAACGGTTGTCCCATAAAAAAAGTCGTCAGAGTAACTACATTTAAGTATTTATCGTCAATGAATAAGGCAGTTAAAGTAGAATTCATCCTAGTGCCGTTATTAAAAAAAAAAGAAAACCTCAGAATTTTAATGTTACGTCACAGGATCTTCTTTCTTTCTGTGTATCATTGAAAAGGGTGTCATTTTCAATTAAATTATTCGGCTAAGCTGAAACTTTTATCCATTTTTGAAATTTGCATCATATGGATCAATAAAATACGTGAAATATATTTATAGTTTTAATATTTATGCAAAAAAACACATTTAGCTTTACGTTAGTTACAAAAAAGTAGTAATAAATTCAGGAAATTTTTGACATAAGATTTACGAATAGTTTGTATTAATAACTATGAATCAAGAATAATTAAATTATTTACGTATATTCCATCCAGTGGCGTAGCTAGGGGGGGGCAAGGGGGGACATCTGTCCCCGGGCGCAGCACCAAAGGGGCGCCAAATCGATGTTACGAAATTTTAGAAGAAAAAAAAAAAGGACTTTTTATTTGTTGACAGAAAAAGAAAAAAAATAGAACAATCACAAATGAATTTTTTTATAAAGTTATAATCAAACTTTTCACAATGACTTGTACAGGAAATGTTTGTAGCTATTTCAGAAGATTTTCTTTGGAAATCGAGTTGAGCTTCCCCATTCCTTTTTTCTTCTCTCTTGAGGGCTTCTGTGTCGTGTAACTGCGTTTTTTATATTTGGCCATTTCTGTCTCTGACTATATTCCTAGGATGTTCCAGAATTCTTGTTTACAGTATTTTATCAAGGTCAAAACATTACTCAAGTTTTCCCAAACTTTTAGAATGATCTTGGAGGATTTCGTTTTGGATATTTATGGTGTTACAAATCAAACTTTTATGCATTAGCCATGGTTAAAAAAAAAAAAGCCTATATATATGATTAATCGGTAATAGAGAATGGCATTCTCAAACCCAAAATACTCTCTTAAATTCAGATCAAGTTTTTCTTAGTTTTGAGTTATAAAATAGCGCCTCTCCGAAGATGGCACCCCTTGCTTATCTTGCTTACTGTGTCGGGGCGCTCCTGTGTACGATCCACCCGTTTGGTAATAAATAATGCAACTTTTAATATAACTCTTATTAGTATAATAAAATGCAGTATTATTTCTAATAAGAACGTATAAAAGATTCACCGATCACTATACTAGTGTAAAATTATTCTTTTTAAATTATTTAAACAATCTTGTATTTTAGATAAATTTAAACTTGATTTTTAACATTCATTAATAAAAATTTATTCTTTATACAATCATTATCAAAAATCAAAGCTGGAATCATTAAAGCTGTGGCCCACAGTTCAGTCTTCAAATTGAACATGAGGCAAAATATTTTTCAATAACCCGTGTATGTTTATCTAGAAAGTGCAAGAAATCAGTCGTAAATTTTTTGACTCCTCAGTTACCTTGTTGCCGGAAGACTATCGTCCAGAGGTTTCAGTGTATTTATTATGTCTACGCGTAGACCACCTATTATGTACTATCATCCGGTACTTGAGTCATAAATTACGTTCTGGATGCAGTGGCGGCTCATCCATTTGAGGAGATGAGTACGTGAAGCCCCAAAGTAAAATATCTATATAAATAAAATTAGACTTTTCTGTACACTTCTTGGAATTCAAAAATTTTAAAAAAAGTTTGTCTGTCTGTCATTCTGTCCGTGACGCTTTTTTGTTTAAGTATCACGTAAAAACGAGTGAAGCGAATGATATGAAATTTGGTGTTATGATAGATGGTCACTCAACTTAAAACATAAGCGTCGAATTTTCAAAAAATCTTCATTAGATTTCGAGATTTTGTGAAAATCCTTTCAAATTGCGTAAATTTGTGTTCCAGCATCACGTAAAAACGACCGAAGCGATTGAAATGAAATTTGGTATCATGATTGGTGGTCACTCAACTTAAAACATTATCGTTGAATTTTTAAAAAATCTTGATTTGATTTTGTAATTTTGCGAAAATTGTTTCAAACTGCGTAAATTTGTGTTCGCACATCACGTAATAGCAAAGGGTATTTTGGTGAAATGATAGGTGGTCATGCACCTTAAACTATAAGCATCTTAAAAAAAAAAAAAAAAAAAATAAAAAATCAGATTTTGGGATTTTGCGAAAATCGTTTCAAACTGAGTGAACTTTTGTTCACGCATTACATAATTATGACTAAAGCGAATGATATGAAATTTTGTCACATGATGTTGCTCAACATAAAGTATAGGTGTCCAATTTTTTAAACATTTTGATAAGATTTTGAGATATTTGTGAAAATTCTCTCAAAATGCGGTTATATTTCTTCAAGCATCGCGTAATAACGACTAATACGAAATTTGGTGATATGATAGGTAGTTGCTAATCTTAATTTATAGGTGTTGAATTTAAAAAATATTTTGATTACATTTTGAGATTTTGTGAAAATCGTTTTAAAATGCTGAAATTTTTGTTCCAGCATCACGAAATAAAGACTGCAGAGAATGAAACGAAATTTGGTGACATGATAGGTTTCAACTCAACTTAAATTCTAGGGTTCCAATTTTACAAAAATGTTGATTAGATTTTGAGATTTTGCGAAAATTATTTCAATATGCGGAAATATTCGTCCGCTCATCACATAATTACGACTAAAGCGAATGAAATAATATTACTAAGTTACTCTCTAACCTGTAATATTTTAACAATGTACGTGCCGTGGGTCGTGGTAGCCCAGTGGTTAAGGCGTTGGACTCGTAACCGGAAGGTTGAGGGTTCGATACCGGCATACCACTAAAGACCACAGTGTACATGCGGTGTACGTGCACGTTAAATCCTTGGTTCCGAAAGTCCTCTCAGCGGTCGCTAGCAGTTTCCGAGGGGTGCCAATATTCAGAAGCCCCCCCCCCCACCTTCTGATGAGGTTCCAAATTGTGGCGGGAAATTCCGGGAAGGACGCATATGTAGCTCTAAGCGACACATTCAGTGACGCGAGCTGTCCTCTCCTGGCAAATAAACTATATACATAAAAATTATAACTTCGCTTTCTTTACTTTGGCAACATTCTACATCCATTCTGTGTACTCCTACAATGCTAACGAAAGTTCTTGCTTTTTGAAATTTGCTTTAATTTTTTTTTTAATACTAACCCGTCAACGGCGGGTACTTCAGCTAATATAAAATAAACACATTGACAAATTATTATTTTTTAAAAATATTAAGTACACTTCTAGATTTTTGTGAATTTAAAACGTCAGTTTTACTCTCTTACCCCACTATTATTAAAATACTCTTATTATGGCAAACGCACTGTAGTGTAGGTTCTACAGTACAGCCTTTAATCGATCGCTCATGCGAACGGAAAAATTCCCTTCTGATCCGCTCTCTGAGAACAGAAGCGGAGAGAATTGAGAAGCAGTACGGCTCTTCTGATATCATTCCGTTCGCACATTTTCGGTGTGGACAAGGGACATTTTTTGCGGTTATCTCTTCCGGATTTTCCCTTGGTTTGTTACGTTCGGTTAGTTAATCCATTTTTATTTCATTTTCTTATTATTTTCTTCATTTCTATCGTTTTTCCACTAAAATATTTATTTTTAGAAACTAGTGTAAATAATTAAGATGGGAGCAAAAGAAGTGTTTCGGAGCTAAAGCAGGGACAATTTTCAATACTATCCTTTGACAAAAAATTGAAATAAAATGAATCAAGACTTGTACCTTTGCTAACACTTATCTTGGTGACGAAATGTAAGACAAAATATTACTTGTTTTCTTTTAGTTGCGTGCATTGTTTTCCTTTAACTGCTGGAAACGCAAATATATTTTAATTTGTAAGGTACGTTGTATCTGCCTATTTAATTTTCGACATTTGTTTTGTGAACCTCCATTTAAATAACCCACAAGCCGCCACTGTCTGGATGCTCTCTCGTAATTCGGGGACATTTGAAGAGAACTGAATGTCAACGTGAGATATTTTTTTCTCATATGATTCTACTTAGTCTTTCATTCCTTATATAGTAATAATCTGCTGTACTCGTCTTTTTAAAAAGCTGCATATTTGAATAGAAACTGCTTTAAAGTCTGCGTTTCTGGTTCTCCTTCCCAAGAGAACCTTCAAGTTAAGGTAAGAAATATTGTACTTTTGCAGTTTTCTTTATTGCTGAATGCTAATTATGATTTTTTGAAATAAAAATGCGTGTTTAAAATTTTTCAGTGCTTAAGGTTGTTCTTTTAATTATATTTTTACAAGTAATAATGCAAGAAATAATACAAGTTTTGAGCATCTTCTCGGGGAAAAAAAAAAAAAAAAAAAAAGTTGATATCAGTAACTGGAAAAGAATTCAAAATGTCTTATATTTCAAATGCCAGAAAAAAAAACCCCGAAAAAAATTCATTTTGATCCGTTTGGTAATCGGGTCAGTAAAATATTCGAATTGTAGAAAATAAATACCATCATACGTTCATTCATTATTAGCTGGTGTGCATAATCTATCGAAGTGCAAATCACTATACGAGATACATGGTAAAGCAAGTATAAATTAGTTTTGACCTGACATAAATATTAAATATAGTTAATTCGACTGCTGAAGAAGGATAAAACATTTTTGTATCACTGACATATGCCCACCCCCCAATGGTAGGGACTAAAGCCCGCCTGAATGTGGAGAGTTAAAAGGGATTTTTTTTTTTTAAATAGAAAATTGTCAGTTAATGAATTAAAATGTTTTATTCTTAAAACTTGTCCTCAGATTATTTCTATCACTTTTTTCACATAACGAATTACGTTGATAATGGGCTTCTATGGGTAAATGGTATGGCGTTCTATGGACAAATGGTACAGAAGGTTTTGATGTTAAAAGAAAGTAGCTGTAATCGGCAAACAAGCCAAAATGCAATCAAGAAAGGAAGGGGGTGGGGGATTTAACGTATTTTAAATAATTGTATTTTTTAATCACTTTTTTTTATTTAAAAATTTTTTTAATTTTCAGATATTACAGTTTTCTGAAGAACTTTTATGGGTTTGCCCTTTCCCTTTTTAGAGGGAGGTGGAGGGGGGGGGGGGGGGCGCAAAATCTTCAGTTGTCCCCGGGCGCTGGTAACCCTAGCTACGCCTCTGATTCCATCAAGGTGCTTGCGGGGAATGGCAACGGGGTGGTTTTCTCTTTTTCTTTCGCTGGTTGCCAGGACGACAGTTTGAAATAAAAATAACTTTTTTATTCTAAAAAAACTTATGTAGCTGAAAGATGTAATAAATCTAGTTATTAAAATTTTTATTTGTCTGTGTACTGCATATCAAGTTCCATTTATTTTGTTTCTTTGCGAAATTAATTTTAGATTATATTATATATCGATTACATCTATTTTTTAATCCGCCCCAAACTTATTTGAACGTCCTTTTTACGAAGATTGCATCCACTGTGTTTCTCAAATTATCAATAGATGGTGCTACTGTGCAAAAATTTTATATTTTGAGCATTTTAGAGTTTTTACAGTCATGTGACCTAGCTCAATCGTTTCAGGAGCCCAAAAATCCCCCAAGTACGAAATCTAAAAAGAATCCTTAGAGCGGTTTTCGAGATCGCTCGGACATACACACACACATTCCGCATTTAATATAGGAACGGATAAAGAACCAAGGGCATTAAACTTTTCAATAAACATTAAATCAGAATATCAAACATTTTAAAATACAAATATATGCAATTTTAGAAACTTTTAATATTACAAATTCTATTAGCGTAACATTTGCTCAAAGTAGCTTCCTTCGGCTGCAATGCAAACGTGCACCCATGTCAGAAACTCTTCCTGTACTTTGTGTAGCATACTCGATGTTACACATCTACATGCTACACATATACGATTTAGTAAGTCGGGTGGACTTGTTGATTCTTTTTCATATACTTTTCTTTCTCTGGGGTTTCTTGAAAATTAATCTAAGGGATTCAAGTCTGGTGATCTTGGAGGCCACTCAACAGTACCGTCATACCCAATTATATTATTTCCAAATGTTTCTGTTTAGAACAGTACGAGGCTTTAGTGATTTCTGTGCTGGAGCATCATCATGATGAAATCACATTTGTGACAAATCTCGTAGGGAAATATGCTCGTCTAAGAAGTCAGTCACTGAGCCCTCTAAAATCTGTGCATATCTTTCGGATGTTAAAGCACCATTGAAAAAAAATGGCCCAGTTAAGGTCTCTTTCCATATGCAGCATCAAACATTTATCGATCGACGCACTTGATGTCTGTTCGGGCAAATTATATGTGGGTTTTGCAGAGACCAATAGTGATAATTTTGTGTATTTCTAACACCTGTCTTATAAACTAACACTCATCGGTAAATATAATATCACTAACGAACGACATATTATCATTTTGTGTATTCAAAATTAAATTGCAGACATCAAATTTACGTTGTCTCCAGGCAATAAATCTTGTACCAAAATGGGGCGATATGGATATGCATCATATGTACTTAAAATATTCCATACTTGCGATTTAGAATAACCACATACTTCGCTAATGCTTCTTGCACTAGATTGTGGATGAGCGAGAGCATATCCTAGGACATCCTCCACATGCACGTGCTTTGTTAAATCCATGATACTTCTTGATCTTTTACGATTTAGAACGCTACCGGTTTCTCTTGAATGCATCACTGCATTTGATATTGTACTATCAGATGGGTGATTGTCATTGGGTAGATGCAGATTGGTATGATAGTAGCAGATGGGTGATTGTCATTTGGAAATTTTATAGCATACTGCTTCACAGCTTCTCGCTTATTCCGATGAAATTCTCCATAAAGTAAAACCATTTTTGTGTATTCATTAGTATTAAACTTCATCTTTCGTTTTTTATACTCAATAAGCTACGAATTCAAATATCATGAACTTTAGACAAACACTACAAAGTATCTTAAACAACAGTTTTTCAACTCCAGTAAAACATTAAAATTTAATGTTTATCGTCAGCCATATATCAGCAGGAAAACTGAATCTCAAGCAATTATCGTCTGCCAACCATTTTACCTGAAACACAATATTTCATTTCAATTTATTCAAATACACTCAAAAATTTGTTAAAAGTTTAGATGTTCTATCGTTTTAATAAATTTCTCATTTCGACAAAACATTTTTTTATTTTCACAATAAAATTTGGTTACTTCATTTAGAAAAAAGATTTTCAAAAGACCCCGGATAAATTTTTCTAGAACCTCTCTATAACCTTCTGCTTATAGATTAGTATTCTAAAATTAGTTTTTCTTTTTTTTTTTTGCCGCATTATGCCAGAAAATTAAATGAAAACCTATAATTTAAAATTTCAGTATTTATACAGTCCCTTTAATGGTTCACCGTAACAGGACATTTTTGAACGTGGAAAAGTGACTTAAGTCAAAATGTTTGTTGCTTCATAACTCGGTGAATTTTGGTTGTATAAGGACGATTTTTTTTTGGGGGGGGGGTGCATGAAATTGTGTAAAGAAAATTTTTCTAAATATAACTGATAGGACTGGAGGACCGTATAAAAATTTAAATTTTGTAAATTTTATAGGAATTTATTCTTTGACTTCAATTGTTTCTGATATAATACATTATACAATTTAAAGCATTTTTGCAATTGGAACTATGTGTCTCTGACTAACGGTTTAGGAAATAGTCATTGGACAGCGTAAGCACTGGACACCCTGTATATGTATCATCTTACTTATAAAAATATTTTTTTTCTCTCCTTATAGCCTAGACAATAGGTTTGGTTTTCTTTTAAATTTGTTTCTTGGACAAAAGATTTTGCCTTTTTTTTTTTTCTTTTTAAGTTGCTGTCATGACATAAAGTTTTTACTTTTTTGAAAAGTAGCCTATGAAAAAGGATTTTTCTTAAAATGTGGTATTATTAAGCTTGTTTGGTAAATTACTTGAATTTTATAAGATAATAATTTTATTTTGTGTATTTGTTTCTGTAATAGTATGAATTATTTATTTTTGGTGTTATGTTATACATTTTATAAAGGGCCATATATTAAAAAAATAGCTCTTATATAACCCAATTTAAAAGTTTATTTCTTTAAAGATATTTAAAGAGATAATTAAGATCCATAAATGGATACTTATGGCTTTTAATGGTTTTGATTAAAAACTATTATTTGAAAAGTTTTACTCATATGTGGGTCATTCCATGTGAAATGAGCAAAAATGAAAAAAAAACCTGTGGCCCCATAGCAACCAATTTTAATGAAATTCGGTACACAGGCTTATTTTATGCATATATACAAATACCTAACATATTTTGGCTTAATGTTATTTATTTTGGTAATTACAAACAATTGAAAAGTTAACACTTAGAACAGCATTTCCATGACTGCTTAATGTTGCATTTTTAAAGTTCTGTATTTTATTAACTAAATATAAACAAAAAAATTTCATATCCCAGACAGCACAGCAAACTTGCAGCAAGCTTGATTTATCAAGTCAATAAGCTTGAATTAAGCTTGAAAATTTCAAGCGTGTAAGCTTAATGCAAGCTTGAATCAAGTGTTCTAGTTTACACTTGCCCAGCTTGCATTAAGCTTGACATATCAAGCTTGACATTTCAAGCTTAAAAATTTTTTCTAAATACACGGGGTGCCCGCTGGCGAACGTGCCCCACATACTTTATTTTTCCGCGCATTTTCCCCCCTCTATGCTAAAATTTTAAGTTATTTTAATCTGTTCCATCAAATGTCGACGGCTGGGTTCGATCCCGGGAACTTTAGGCTGGGAGGAATGCGTTCTAACTGCTCGGGCAGCTATGACTAAAGTTTGAAGTGACTGTTGTCACGCCAGATCGATAAGTATGGGCGATGCTGATAAGTTTCTTTTATTTTTCCATGGGCTGAATCAAAATTTAAATAATGTTATGTGTGATTTATAGACTCTACTAATAGGGAAATAAGCATAATATAAACTTAAAAGCAGGACACGTTTTAAAACTTTCAATATCGCAACACTCATCGTTGAGCAGTACTGCTAGCCAAAATCGAGACAAACGACTGATTTTGAAATCAATTTCGTAGTATAATTGTATTTTATTTTGAAGAATTTCCATATTTGGAAATATAGAATGGGTTTACTTACTTAACACAAATTTTGTGTTAAGTAATCTGAAATCAAAGAAACAGACAGTTAAACGTTACTTCGAAATGCTATATCACAGTTGCTAACATGTATGGAATACAAAAACTTTAGTCATTTTGTAAATATTTCTTAAAATAACAAATAATTGAAAAATTTTGCTTTTTTTAACGCTAAAAATTCTCTTTACAAATGTGGTTATTTTCCTACATATTGGTATGCTGTATCGATATAGAGCATTTCAAAGAATTAAAAATAAGTTTAAATTAATTTATACAAATGTAAATTTGAATTATTTTCATTGTTCATACTTTATAATTAAAAAAATTATTTAACTTCTGAATTTTTTTTTATCGTTTGTAATTTTATTTTAAAATTACAAAAGTGTAAGATGTAAGATTTTTGGACCCTAAAATCTGTAGGCCCTGGGCAGTTGCCCCATTTGCCCTGCCGGTAATATGGCACTGGTAATAAAATAAAACACATCTTTTACGAACTTTCACCAAATTTGAGGACACTAGACAATTAATGTCCATTCTCTTTCACAAATGGCGTCATCACTGCACACTTTGAAAGCTAAAATCCAGCTTAAGCCAAGCTTGCATTGCCAAGCCAAATGTCAAGCTTGATTTAAGCTTATGTGCTGTCTGGGATCATTGTAATTCTGTGAACATGGACTATCAATCTATTTCAAAATAATTTTTTTTAATGCAATAGTTCATCTAGAAATTAATTGTAAAAACTTTAAAATTTTCATATTTGACAAAATTGAACATTTTAAATTTTTTTCTCAAGCTTTAAGGAATTAAATGGCATTACTTAAATTAACATACAATAGAGTGGTAAGTGTCATAAAAATGTTACCCAAGTTTTAAAGCTGCCTTTTATTTCCTTCTTCTTCAAAATAGTCTTAAAACTTTAAAACATTTTCTGAAATGTCAGTTTCCCCCTTTATTTAGGCACGAAAAATTAAATGAAGGAAACTTTATACAACTAAAATATTTTCCAAGAATATAAGACAGAATGTCTATTTTATGCATGAAAAAACTCAAAGTTGCCTTTTGAATCCTAAGACTTTAAAATTAAATTGTAATTAGAGAATTTTCTTCGTTTTCTAAGCACTTTAAAGAGATACAATTAACTAAATGAAGTAAAGCAAATATATCCAGCATTTATCTCAATACAAAAATCTGTTGAGGATGAATATAAAACAATGATATAGATTATATTTGCTTTTATCGACACATCATTTAAAATTTTAACAATTATTCTTTCTCTCTCCGAGCTCTTTTTCAATCTGATTGAATGTTTGTTGCTCAATTCTGTAGGACCTTCCAGTTGATGATGTTGATCGAACAGGTATTTTAATTAATATATTTTTAAGTGGTACCCAACAAACATCATCTATAATTGGCCATGTAAACTGTAGTGATGGTCCATGCGGACTCATGAACTTTACAAGAAAATCACTCTTATCTGGTGAAATATCAATCGCGTTACCTAACCACCAACAGTTATCATAAACACAAAAGAGAAATGAAGAAATTGAAATTTGATTTGGGCTCAATGCAAAATTGTCTTTCTTTAAAACCTTCGTTTCTTTTACTAATGAATGTGATAAATAAGAAACAAGGATTTTTGATGTGCAGTTGGAAATTGGCATGTAACAATGATAGTTACGTGTCAAGACTCCGACCAAAGAATAATAAACTAATTTCCCGATTAACACGGTCTAACATTGGAGTCTCGACATTGAAGAAGAAAACTTGAATGTCTACCTGACATGTACACAGGTTCAGATATAAAATTAAAACTTAACTTCTCCCAACAAGACAGACAACAAGTAATCCGAAAACATACTAAAATCGCTTACCTGGGTAGTGATAATTTGAATCCTGAAAAAGGGTGTGCGTGGTTTCGTGGAAAGAAAAAAAAACTAATCTGCATTTTTAAATAATATAATTTTTCACAAAACTCTTAAGTTAAATTAAAAGGGTACTTTCTTGAAATTTACATATTCTACATAATGCACACACGTAAATACCACACCAGACATTAACTATTAAAAAAAAGTTACTTTTTAGAAGCATAGCACATTCAATAATACTTCTACATTAAAAAATTTTACCGTGCAAAAATTCCGCGCTTATTCACACAACAATAAAAAGGAACGCGTAAGCATTTTTTTCTCACACACAGTATAGTTATGCCATCTGTTGGACATAAAAAACAATTTTTATGAGATGTAAGAACAATATTAAACAGGCAAATGCAGAAAATCAAAAATAAAATAAAATATTTCAAAAGGTGGTTTTCATTACACTCCCACCCTTTGGCTTCACCTGGAGGTAAAACCAAACCTTTCACAGATGATTGAACCTCTAAGGGATATAGTCTTCTGACAGGTCGGAGAAGTTCGCCATTTTGAGTTTTTAATTTGGTGACTCTCACTCTGCCATCTCTACCGAGTACAAGTTCTTGAACTCTTGCTATGGGCCAGTTAAGTCATTTCAGGTTGTCCGACCCAATCATGATGATGTCGCCGACATCTATATGACAGGTACCTCGACCCGCCTTTTGCACTAAATGTTCTAAGTATTCCTTTCGGAATCTACTCCGAAATTGTTCTATAAGTTCTTTGCATAAACGGTGGCGAGCTAAAAGTTTGTCTCGTTCGACATTTTCAAATTCGGGAAGACCAGAAGTTTGTTTTAAGTCTTGCAGGAACATAGACGGTGTCAGAGGTGTGAGGTCCGAAACATCATTGGAAATATAAGTTAGAGGACAATTGTTCAAACGGATTACACCTCACAAAGAATGGTATATAATTCTTCATAAGTCACTGATGATCTCCCTAACACACGTACAAGTAATTCTTTAGTGGCGCTCCCACCAAGCAGCGGTGGGTGGTATGAACTTCCACTGAATGGGTTTCACCGTTTGAATGGCAATAATTTTTTCCCAGTCTACTTTTTTCATTAGAGCTGACGCACCGGTAAAGTTAGTTCTATTGTCGGAATATACCGTTGAGGGACGGCCTCTTCGAGAAACAAATCGACGAAAAGCTTGTAGGAAGCTTTCTGTGCTAATAGATGTTACGAGCTCTAGATGGACAGCTCTGTAAATTGCGCACGTGAACAAAACTACCCAGGATTTTGACTTGTCTCTGAGAATCAGAGGGCCACATAAATCAATCCCCACTATCTCAAATGCTGATGCATCACGAACTCTGTCAAGTGGTAGTTGGATAGGGTCTGTTGAAGGAGATTTCGCAGTGAATCTCTTACAACGTACACATTTGTTTATTATTCTCTTGATGGTGCATCTAGAAGAAATAATCCAGTATTCTTCACGTAATATAGCCATCAACGCTTGAGTTCCTGCATGGGAGTAATTTTCATGGTATTCCATGACTAAACACTCAACAATTTTATGTTTAGATGGAAGAAGGATGAGATATTTAAAAGAGTAAGAGTCCTCTCTTTCTATAATTTTTGTTTTCAATCTTAAAAGGCCACTCTGACAGTCAAAAGACCATTGACTGATTCTGCAGTCCCCGGAAAACTTTCCATCTGAACAAGTGAAAGAAGTGAAGTTTTGGCTTCCTGAATCTCAGAAGCCGACAAGACAGATTCTTTTTTTACATTTTGTTTTAGGCAATTACTTATGAATCGTTTTACCCAACCTAAAACTCTTATCATTCTCGAGAATTTAGAAAATTTCTCATACCAATTAGTTTCTTTAGAATCTGTATTGATATTCACGACTAAATTAGCTCCTTTCCTTAGTTCAGACAAAACTAAAGTTTCATCTGGCTCAACCTCAAGTTTTGGCCAGTTATCTTTAGGGCCTTTAAGCCAAACAGGCCCATTCCCCAATTATATTCCTTAAACCCCAGAGGAGAGCATCCGCGGGAAGGTAAATCAGCCGGATTGCATTGACCCGGTACATACGCCCATTGACTCGATTTGGTGAGAGTGCAAATTTCTTTAACTCTATTACCTACGAATGTCCCCCACAGGTCGTTCTTCTTAATCTAGGACAGAGCCATGGTAGAATTGGTCCACAAAATATTTTGGGTTATCCTCAAGCGAAAGGGCTTCTGTCACATATTTTGAAAGCCGTGCCCCCAAAACACATGCCATGAGTTCTAGACGAGGGATGGAAATTGTTTTTAACGGGGCAACTCTTGATTTAGTTGAAACTTAGAAAAATTTCTCCATTGTTCTCGCACCTCAAAAAGATTACGGTCGCGTAGGCTTGTTGACTCGCATCACAAAATATATGGAGTTCCCAGAAACTTTTTTCTCCAAATCCTATGTGCCGTGGAAGTTTTAAATCAGCGAGAGTTCCCAAACCATTATACCACTTAAAAAATGTCCTTTTGATTTGATCTGATAATGGAGCATCCCAATCCAACTTTTCCGCCCAAATTTCTTGTAACATTAATTTGGCCTGCAATACAACAGGTGATAAGAAACCCAGGGGGTCATAAATGGTCTGAGTAAGTGACAAAATTTCTCTTTTGGATATGTTTTCTGATACAGTTTCGTTTTTAATGGGAAAGGTTATCCTTCTCCCTGTGCCACAAAACCCCCAAAACTGATACATAATTTTCTAAGGCAGTTTCTGTGGCCAAATCACTTAATTTCGACTCTATATCCTTATTTATTGGACCAAAGGTCCACATTCGCAAATCCATCTTGGCTTTAGCTAGAATATCAGTGGAGTATTTCATAAAATTTATGAGTTCTTCCTCGTTATCCACTGATGTCACACAGTTATCTATGTACAGAGATTTTTCTAGTTTTTGAGCGATAAAACTTTGTTCTGGTGGTACTTGTGACAAATGGTATGCAATCACCGCTCCCAACAAAAATTGACTAGAAGTCACTCCAAATACTACCCTTGTATGGCGAAGTACTTTTACGATATTATCTTTCTCCCACCACAAGAATCTTAAAAAATCCCTATCCCCTTTTCTTAGTGCGATTTGAAAAATGCACGCTTAATATCTGAAGTTACGCCGATGCATTTTTCTCTGAATTTCAACAAAATAGACGGGATATCCTGTATCAAATTTAGTCCCTTAAATAAACAATCATTGAGGGAGGGTGATCTGCCGACTTTACAAGACGCATCGAAAACAGGTCTTATCTTAGTCGTAACACTATTTGGTTTGAACACGGGATGATGGGGCAAATAGTGTCCTTTTAAATCAAGTTCATTGTTTGGCACTTCTTCAATTATACCCTCGTTCATCCATTCCTTAAAAATTTCATCATAATTTTCATATTTGTTCAGGGACTTAAGTTTTCGCGTGACACTGAACAATCGTTTTTCTGCCACATACCGATTTGATGGCAGTTCCTCATTGTGGACCAGCCAAGGTAGGCCAACACAATAACAACAGTCTTCATTTCTAGTAAGGGAATGCGAAAATTGTTCCTGAGCAATTTCCTCCTCAGCAATTTTAGTTAAATTTTGCCCGGAATCTTTTATTCCTATGGTTTCTAAATTCCAAAGGTCGGAAATATTGAAATCCCTGACAGCTAAACTAACACACAAATTCGATGCACTTTGCTCTGTATGGGTAGGAAAATCTTCAAATTTCCCGCAAACAGTCCAGCCTAATTTAGTACAAACTGCGGTCAGTCCCCCTTTTAATTGCTTAACTAGGCCCATGAGAATTTTCCCATAAATGTTACTTTCAA
This sequence comes from Cheiracanthium punctorium, assembly GCA_038373885.1. Lineage (NCBI taxonomy): Eukaryota > Metazoa > Arthropoda > Arachnida > Araneae > Cheiracanthiidae > Cheiracanthium > Cheiracanthium punctorium. Next base: position 22,826 of record JAWZYV010011626.1, read on the forward strand.
TCAACATTTCAATTTGGGAGCATTTTGATCCCAGATCAGACAACCAAATTTTATTACGTTTTAACTCTTTTAAAATAGGACCTTTTTGTATACATGGTATATCTCCACAAATTACATCTTGGTCTAAAAAGTCAAATTCTAAATCTGGAAAAGTATGCTGAGTCGCGGAACACAATTTTACACGATATTTATTATGCAGTTTTAGGTCTGTTTTCGCACCTCCAAATAAAGTGTGAGCAATGGTCTCTTTAGAAACTATTGGTAAACCCAACTCGATCGCTAATGACTTTAGAATGTACGACTTCTGTGAACCACAGTCTAATAAAACTCTAACATTTCTAATTTTATCAACACCTGCGACTTTTACCTGTAACGTCATTAATGCTACTTCCGAAGTACAAGCCTGACCTGCAGTGGTCGATTGTAAATGCTCTGCAATCGGTTTTTCTACCTGGGATTCTATTCTATTGTTTATTTCTGGACATAAGATAATTGAATGGGCTTTGCCACAAGAAAAACATCTAACAAATTTTTTACACGAATTTGCCATGTGAAATGGTTCGAGACACTTTAAACAGCATTTCTTCTGTTTAACTTTAGAAATTCTTTCTTTAAGAGTTAATGAGCAAGCCTCAAAACAATTTTTGCTATCATGCATTTTGCAACAAAATATACAAGCATGATCCTTGGTTGTTAAAAAACCAGTAGCCGTGGGAACATTTGCTTGTTTCCTAAATTTACTTTTGGTTTCGTTTCTAGTTTTATCATGATAACCTTCTTTAATTTTACCATTATCGAGTCCACTACGAGCAAATTTTAATCTTTCCTCACCCTCTACTTCAGACTTCAAAAACTTCATTAAATTGCTAAGGCGAGAAATATCAGTTGTTTCAGGCTGGTTAAAGAGCGAACTCCTCTGCCAAGCCTTTAGAACATCTTCCGTCAGACACGACTCTACCATTGGGAACAACCACGACGTATTTTCGTTCGATTTTAAACCCAAAGATTCTAACGCCCTTAAATGAGCTTCAATTTTATCATATAATTTATCTAGAGGTAGCTTATCTTTGTTATCAGCTTTGACATTAGAAATAATTAATTTTATTAATTCCCTAACATAGACCTCTACCAATAATTCCGGTTTCCCGAACCGTTCTTTCAAAGCTATTACAGCTTTATCATAATTTTCCGACGTCACCGGATAACTTTCAATAAATTCTTTAGCACGCGATCCGTGCTTCATACACTGAATCAAATAAGAAAATTTATCACTCTCATACAAATCTAAGTCATTGTGAATTTTTTCAAATTGCGACCAAAATGGTAACCAGTTTATTAATTCCCCATCAAATTTCTTTGATTCAATTTTGGGAAGTCTGTACTGCTTAATTTTATTACAACAATTACTAGAGCCATCATATGACCTAGTATCTACATTAACTTCCTCTGAAACCGCTAATTTTTCATTAATTTGCCTAGTAAGAGTTATAAAATCATCAGAATACACTTCGCGATTCTCGATTTCTTCCGCTATTTCCTCCTCTGAGGTCTCAGATAATAAATCAAGAATTCGATCATCCAGATTTTTAATATCTAAATATACATTTTCTAATTTCTTAAATTTATCCCGCAATAAATCTACAAAAAAATCTTCTTTTACCAATTCCGATTTCAAAATATTAGCAGTTTTAGTAAAAGAGGTGCGCAAACCCGGATGTTTTAGTTTTAAAGCTTTTAAACCTTCCATAATATTCTTTAAAAACAAAATCGTAACTCAAGTATGAGATCAAAACAATGTACTTAACTTAAAAATCAAAACGTAACACTTGACAAAGTAGTTCTGATTTAACACAAAATATCATAAACAACTTAAAAAACTATTTACTTGGCTTTAAAGCTCTCATATCCGCTTTTGAAAACAAAGCGAAACACTTAAATTTGAAACCGAAACTGTATGCTATACTTCAAATCAAAACAAAATACAAAACTAAATATACTTCTGGTTCTACATTAAAGTAGTTTACATTATGCACGATTAAAACTGATAGAACACTTCATCCTGTCGCGGACGCCACTATGTCAAGACTCCGACCAAAGAAAATTAAACTAATTGCCCGATTAACACGGTCTCACGGTCTAACATTGGACTCTCGACATTGAAGAAGAAAACTTGAATGTCTACCCGACATGTACACAGGTTCAGATATAAAATTAAAACTTCACTTCTCCCAACAAGACAGACAACAAGTAATCCGAAAACATACTAAAATCGCTTACCTGGGTAGTGATAATTTGAATCCTGAAAAAGTGTGTGCGTGGTTTCGTGGAAAGAAAAGAACTAATCTGCATTTTTAAATAATATAATTTTTCACAAAACTCTAAGTTAAATTAAAAGGGTACTTTCTTGAAATTTACATATTCTACATAATGCACACACATAAATACCACACCAGACATTAAAAAAAAAGTTACTTTTTAGAAGCATAGCACATTCAATAATACTTCTACATTAAAAAATTTTACCGCACAAAAATTCCGTGCTTATTCACACAACAATAAAAAGAAACACTTAAGCATTTTTTTTTTCTCACACACAGTATGGTTATGCCATCTGTTGGACATAAAAAACAATTTTTATGAGATGTAAGAACAATATTAAACAGGCAAATGCAGAAAATCAAAAATAAAATAAAATATTTCAAAAGGTGGTTTTCATAACATGTGTGTTCCTAAAATAGCTGTTGACACTCCATTAAATCGCTCTTGAAACTTTCTTTCAATTTTGATAACATTTACTGAAAAAAATATTTGTGATTGTATCATTGCAAAAAGAGAAAATATCACTTGCAGTTAAAATCTGATTACTGAATGGTCTGTGCAAACTTGTCCTTGCTGCCAATCGCTTGACAGTTCCACCAATGCCATCACACGCACTTTTGCCATGACTTGTAGCAAAAAACTGCCACTCTGCTTTCAATTCAAAACCAGATTCATGATTTCAAAAGTGAGCAAAATCCTGAAATTTACTTCAATTTATATGATTTTAGAGACAAAAATAAGCTGAAGGCAATGATGAAAATTTTGAAAATATGTTACAGACACTTTAATCTATAATGTATAATAATTTGAATAAATTAAGACCACTCCTTCATGTTCAAACAAGCAGCTAAAAAAGTACAAAAAATGAAAATTTCCTTTTTTAAAAACTTTTTTTTAAAATCAAAGAATTAAAAAAACAGTTTTTAAATATCACCAATAAGTTAGCTGTAAATAAATCTTCATTATACATCATTTTTAATATTGTCTTTCCTTTTTTAAAGCTAGCAGAAAAACCTGAAATCTGAAAAAAAATTGACAAATTTTTAATTTTTATTAATATCCCAGATTTAGTAGAAGCACTAACTAAATTTTATTTAGAACTTTTCTTAAGAGACCTTTTTCTATAGATTATAACAAGATATTATTTTTAAATTTATATTCAAAACTTACTGAATGACTGAGTTTTAAACTGGCTACCTTGAACTAAAAAATTTTGTGCTTAATGCTTGCATCAAACTGTAATATCAATTAACAAACCAACAAGTGGTTTGTGAAACTTCACATTTTGCATTTACTCATAGTTATATATGGTTTGCCTAATTACTGATTTTCATTGAAATCTGTGACATGTGTGCCACAGCTGATTTGCTCATTTCGTATGGAATTACCCATGTACATTGTTTACTTTAAAAAAAAAAATGTCGTACTTTTTTATCATGCAACTATTTAATGAATATTTGTCGTTTTACAGTTTAAGAATCCACCTTAAGCATTGTTGATAAATGCTCAGTTGAATAAATCAGTGGATAATATTTTTGTAAATCACATTTCAAAAACTTGACATGTTTTCTAATTTTTTTTCTTTTTTATGCATAAACACCATCATAATTTTAATATGCAGTCCCTTATAAAATGTGTTGCATAAAAAGTAGCAGTATGTCATGAGAAAACTTTTTGTAATTGATAGTGTAATGCTAATATCAGTAGTTCAAAATACAGTTCACCAAGATCAAACAAAATCGAAACACCTGGTATAACTTTAATTTGTAGTTGATAGCCTTGACAAAGCTACTTTATTATTATTCTTACATAATAAAAATAATAATAAAGTAGCTTTGTTAATTACAATATTTTTTTGTACTTTTTTTTTATAAGGGTAGGGGAGGGAATAGCACGAATGTTGCTAATTCATAAGCCGTACTAAAGTCTGGTTGAAATTCACTTGAATACCTTTGTATTAGTTTTAATACGGCAAAAATTAACACTTATGAAAAGTAGTTTCTTCTTAAGTGGAAATTTGCAAAACTCGTACAAAAGCATTTTTGTGATACAAAAGTAGAATTTGTCTGCAAAGCTTGCAAAACTGATACAAAAGTCAATTTTTCCCGATATGAAAGGCCTAAACTGCTGTAGCATCGCTGATATATATTTTTAAATGCCATCAAATTTTCGTACAGAAAAAATAAATCTATTCTATTTTGTACGGAAAAAAAATAAATCTATTCTATTTCTGGGATTTTATCAATGTCCTAGTGGAAATCTCAGTACCTTAACTGTAGTGCAAACAGAATACAGAACCCCAACAATAATGGGGAAAGATAAAAACCCCACATTCATGTGTGTTTAAGGATTTTCCGATTTTTCCTTCAATGCAAACAATATGAATAATGTAAATTTTACAGAGCAATAAAATGTATTTTTTTTTTGGACAAGTAAATTTTAGGTTTGGACACATATTATTTTATTTTAAAGTATTATTATATTATTTTTATTTTACATTCCTGACCGGGCATGTAAATTTTTAGATTTTTCTGCCTCTGCCTGATGAAGATTGTTAAAAAGCTTTAATAGACAATTTTAATATAGATTTCAATTCAAAAAAGTGTTTTATAGAACAAGAAAAACAAAAACGGTACTCGCATCAATAATGACATTCCAAACAGTATTTATAAAGGTGAAGTATTGTTAGAATATGCTTGGCAAAGATTATAAAACAGTTTCAGTAGGATATTTTAATCTAGATTTCGATTCCTAAAAAGTGTTTCACGGAACAAGGAAGAAAAACACTGTATACTCATGAATAATGATACAATTAATGGAATAAGGAAGAGAAACGGGGACAAAGCATGGATTATGATACTCTTTTCAGATATAGTGCTTTAGTGCATATGTAAGATATGAAAGTGTTTCAGATATATGTTGTTTCAATCATGCCAAACAGGGTGTGCACAAATAGGAATTCTTTTCCCATTTTTATAAATACAAATGCTTTGAGATAAATAAAAATGCTTTTTGGCCTGCAAATGGTAGTGGAGTACCTTCTAGTCTTTATATAATTCTTTTCATACCAACAATGATAAGATATGGTTTATTTTGCAGAAAAAGGTATTGTATTTGAAGCAAATGAACTTTATAGAAATATGATCTTAAGTGGAAGACAGCCTTCACCTAGTATTTGTAAACAAATACCTGGCTTCAGACTATCATCAATTCAAGTAAGTAAACTTTCATGTGATTTTTATGTTAATACTTAAATAATGTAAGTTGAAAATAGCTATCTAGCAGTTATTTTTTGAAGAGTCTAAAGCTATAGCAACAGGTTCTAACTGCTTTAAAAGATCTTGGACCGGGGGGGGGGGGGGCATGAAAAATAGAAAACATCTTGCCCGCAGGCCGGAGGTTGCCCATATGTGGTGTACACAATGATGTAAAATACCCGGGTATTTATTTTTGAATTATAACACTATTGTTTAAAAAAAGCTTGTATTGGTGGGTAAGGATATTCACACACACACAATATATATATATATATATATTAAGTATAAAGTAAAGAAAAACAAGAAACTTAGGAACAGTTTACAACTTTTTAATTTCATTAAAACTTCAAAAAATATTATTGTGAAAAGAAGCTATATAATACATGTTGAATAAAATACTTGATTAAATATAGTCTATAAATATAACTGTTGGAATAAAATTGTAAATAGGAATAATAACAAGGAGCAGTGTATTTGACAATTTGAGAAAAAGGAGAGAAATTCAACTATACTAAACATATACAGACAGTAAAATCTGAATTACGAATCTGAATCTCAGGAGACCGAAAATCAAATTTGTAATTCTGAAAAGTTCGTTAAAGGGAAATTTTATTATAAAAAAATTCGTATTAATGATTTTTTTAATAGAAATATTTTGTTCATAAATCTGAAATATTCATAAAAGTTTAAATTTACCGTAAAAAAACATGTTTTTAAACCTATTACTTACAACTACTAGTTTTGTAACTATTTGCATGTAATTTTTATTTTAGTGATCATTAAATCAATCATAAGATGCATATAATCCCCTCTCCCCTTCAATAACGAACCATAATGAACTATCACAGTTTAAAATATAATATACATAAAATAAGCTCTGGGATATAATAGTAAACTTAAAATAAGCTATGAGGTATATAAATCAATGTAACACATTAAAAATATTGCCAAAGCTGTCACTTGCACAAAACAATTTAAGGACTACCATAAAACATCCTTCATTATTAAAGTTAGTGAAAAAAAATGCAGTATGACTTATAAAGTAGTTTATGCCAAATAATAAAACGCTTAATAATAATAATTAAAAAAACACTACAAAAATACTCATAATGAAGTCAAATTAAAATTAAAAACTTTGTATTTTTAAAAAAAAGGAACAATAATAGAAATCTAATTGGTATTAATCATAAATGTTGTTAAGAACAGTTATTCCATTCTAAGTTGAAAATACCCAGGCCTTGGGTAAATACCCAAAAAATATTTACCTTCCCAGTGGGTATTTACCCACCCCACATCACTGGGTGTACATCTTCTAAAAGCTTACCATTGCAATCATCTTTTTAAATTCAACATGTTTAACACATTGAAATAGGGAATTTGTGGCATGTGTACAGCTTCTAAAAGCTTACCATTGCAATCATCTTTTTAAATTCAACATGTTTAACACATTGAAATAGGGAATTTGTGGCATATGTACCTCACTATTTGCATATTAAAAGCATTCTTATGAAAATTGTGATTTTTAATTACATATGAGTTTTCTTCTTTCATACATGTTTTCTTTCTTAAATGCCATCGTCACTTGTTCTTTGCCTATTTTTCTCGAACTCCCCCCTCCCTTACAAATGCTCTGTGCCTCCCGAGGGGGGCACTCCCTACGGGTTGAGACTCACTGGTTTAGCATATTTCACTTATATACGTCCACTAGAGATGAGACGGGCTCAGCCCGAGCCCGAAAGCCCGGGCCCGACTCGGGCTCGGGCTCTGTAATTAACGATTTCGGGTGGGCTTGGGCTCGTGAAAAATTTCTCCTTTGTTGAATATACTCCTTGAAACAGATTTTAAAAAGTGATTCATGGGATAAATAGACGTACTTATTTCAAAAAATAGCCGCACGGGGAACTAGAAGGTGTGTGAAGCTCCAAAAATTATTGTATCCTATTAATGAAGTAGTTAATTTTATTTGTCTTTAGCTGAAATTTCGGGCTCGGGCTCCAACTTTAATAATATTGCTCGGGCTCGGGCGGGCTCGGATTAAAAGTCTTCAGGCTCGGGCTTCAAAAAATGAGCCCGAACTCATCTCTAACGTCCACCAGAACAGGCTCTATGTAGGTCTATACAGAGTAACTTTAACTATACGCACCCTGTATACCTCTTAATTAATTTTGATTTTTTCAAAAAGATTCTTTAAACCATGGAACAGAGATCAGCTGCCAGAACATGTCTTTTAACTTCAATTCCTGTATCATTTCAAGTGTTAATGTTTAAACTCAGGTAAACAAAATTACCAGCAACTTCAATTTCATAATTTTTCAGTCTAAATATTTACTGCTTACTGGAGTCTTAATAATTGCCCCATATTTAGTTTTACCTTTGTTGATACTCAAATGAGTAGTTTCAGCCTATTCCTTATGGGTGATACAAGCCTCTAGTAAAGCCTTTTTAGTATGTGTGGTAATTACTATCATCAACATAAGTTAGGAGCTGCTGCAGAGTTTTGGTAAATAGTGTTAAAGCCTCCAGTGTTAATGCCTGAAATTGTGAATAATTCAAAATCAAGTTGAAAAGGAACAGGCATTTAGCATTGGCCAATCTCATTGATTTAATCTTTTTTTAAAACATTAAAATTCGCTTATTTTATCATGTTGCAGGTTCAAAGGCCTTCAGCATATCAAAAATTTGAAATGTCAGCTGATCCACTAAAGGAAGCTTTAGATGCTATAAAAAATGTTTGTTTATCTGCCAAAAGTATGTATTTCAAAATATGAGGCATGCTTTTATTTACCAAATTTTTATAAAACATCTCGTGTACAGTTTTTTTTTTTTAATTTTTACTAGTTTCAGTATTTTAACATTTTATCATTTTTGCTAACTACTGCATTATTATCTCCTGTACTAATTGTGCTAGAATGTAAATTTATCCACAAGTCCATAAATCATACAAAGATAGCTAAATGACGTTGCTTTATTTATTGAAAGGGGAGGGAGGGGATTTACTAGAGCTAACAGGTGAAATGTTATAAACATAAATAAAATAATTGATATGAAGTGATTAGAGAGTGAGCAACTAAATATCATGATTTGTCAAATCATGGTGAGCAACTAAAAATATGAACTAGTAATACAGAGGACTAAAAATATAATTATTATAATAAATACCCACTTACATAACAGATGGTAGATGTTTACAGAATTATACAGTGTCACTACTTATGCTACTCAGAAAAACTTTTCCCATTAAAGACCTGTCATATAAACTTAAAAAGAAAATTTAGAAACAAATGCTGGAAGAAGATACTAATTATTTTATTACATTTTAAATGATAAAGGAATGTAAAACTTAGAAATGAAATGTATATATAACTTTTTTTCCCCCTTATAGACAAAAGTGATGTCACCTAGTTTAAAAAAAAAAAGAAAGAAAGAAAAATACACTAGGAAGAGAAAAATAGCCTGTCGAGGAATAGGTATTAGGGTGGGTCATTTTTTACTTTTTTAAAAATCGAAATTGCCTGTGGTGGGAAAAGTTGTGTTTTGACATCAAATGTCTGTTTAAAAAAAAAAAAAAAATATTAAAATTGGAAAGGCCTATGAAGTTTCACCAAATATGTAAAATTCAATGTTTTTTATTTACTTTTTAATTTTTTTTATATGTTAAATTTTTTTTACCACTTGTAGTGGAAATAGTTGAATAATACCATTTGTTTGGGAATTTTTTTTTCCAGTATCATATATCACATTTAAAGGCCCGGCCAGGCTTTTGAAATTTGTATAATTTTTCTATTTTTACTTTCCGAACATGTACCATGTAAGGAAAGTATTGTAATCATGAAAAAATTCGAATTCGAGATTTTGGTGTATTGACACGTTTTGTAACTATTTTTATTATATTAGTACCTTCCTAGCATATGCAGCTGGTATCTTACTAGTTTATACACAATAGGCTAGCTATTCTAGTGTTATATTTATATTTATTATTTATCTCATTTATGATTATTACCATATTTTTATTTTTTCTTTTAATATTTTTTCATTTAAATTATTGACTTTTTAATTTTTCCCTTTCCTTTCCATAACTTACCAAAGTAATTGTTTTATAATATATCATTATTTTTTCACCCCACTATGGCCACTACATTGTACTTATATGATGGTCCATTACAGTCTTCTCATGATGGCAAAACATTGGACTTAATCACTGAATCCATTTATGACGCACTTTCATGGCCTTTCATTTGTCACGAGTAACCCATCTTCCATCTGTTAGCTTTATTTTCAATAATAGCTAGCACTCGTGTTCTCTTTTTTCGCGCTCCATGCCTTACTACAGAGGGACCCTAATTAATTGGTCAGTGTAAATTGCACGAGAAACCTAGTATTATATTGGTTTTTTTTTTTCGATTATAAGTTGAAAATGTGTGGTGGCAGGTTGGAGCTGATGTATATCAGAAGCACTACAACCCCGATTTCAAATTATCTCCATTTACCATTCATCTTCCGTACTTTGTGTTGGAATACACTAGTTGATTTTGGACTTAAAAATCCCACAGTTCATATACTATCTCTAAAACACCACTATGTGTCGTGTTGCGTAGTAAGTTGTGCTGGTGTGTGTGTGTATGTTGGGGATGTTGTGTCTTGTGTGTTTAAGCTACGTAGTTAAGTGTGATTGTTGTGTTTGTCGTGTGCTCTGTGTAGTGTTTGTGTGTGTTTCCGCTTGTGTCGTTGTGTGTGTGTGCTAGGTGCCTCGTAAGTTGTCTGTCGGTAGTAGTGTGTGATAAGTGTCGTTTGTAAGTTTGCTGTGTGTGTGTGTGTGTGTGTAGTGTGTGTGTGTGTGTGTGTGTGTGTGGTGTGTGTGTTAGTGTGTGTGTGTGTGTGTGTAGTGTGTGTGTGTGTGTGTGTGTGTGTGTGTGTGTGTGTGTTGTGTGTGTGTGTGTGTGTGTGTGTGTGTGTGTGTGTGTGTGTGTGTGTGTGTGTGTGGTGTGTGTGTGTGTGTGTGTGTGTGTGTGTGTGTGTGTGGTGTGTGCTGTGAGTGTGTGTAGTGTGTGTGTGTGTGTGTGTTGTGTGTAGTGTGTGTGTGTGTGTGTCTGTGTGTGTGTGTTGTGGTGTGTGTGTAGTGTGTGTGTCGTAGTGTGTGTGTCTGTGTGTGTGTGTGTGTTCGTGTGTGTGTGTGTGTGTCGTGTGTGTGTGTGTGTGTGTGTGTGTGTGATGTGTGTGTGTGTGTAGTGTGTAGTGTGTGTGTGTGTGTGTGTGTGTGTTTGTGTGTGTGTGTGTGTTGTGTTGTGTGTGGTGTGTGTGTGTGGTGTGTGTGTGTGTTGTGTGTGTGTGTGTAGTTGTGTGTAGTGTGTGTGTGTGTGTGTGTTGTCCGATGTGCGAACCAGGTGACAAGGGATGTGTGATATACACCTTCTAACGGGGACTTTTCGAAGAGGGAGTGTCGTTTCTGGTGCTTCTGACACAGGTGTAGAAAAACTTATGTACTGGATAATTTATTATTGAGTTATTGACACCATTTTGCTGAACCGAGGCACTTTTCGGGACCGTACGCTGTTCCGTGTGTAAAAGCTGAAGCAAGAGGTGAAATTCCGCAATGTCTCGGTTTTAAGCGGTTAAAAAAAAGCTCACGTGATAGGAGGGATTTTGGGAGCTTTTACTACGGAGGCGGGGCAAAGTTACTACGAGGTCAAAGGTGATTACTTAAGGCCTAAGGCTTATCAATAAAGTAAGGAGTTTGATTGGTCGTTTCGATTTTTAAGTGAAAATATGCTCTATAGGCAGTGAAAATTAAGTTGCGATGTTAGGAAAAACGGTGGGAACCATGTTTTTTGTTTGTTTTTTGTTGTTGTTTTTTGAACTGCACGTCTCCATAGAGTTTTTTTTTTTTTTCTTTCTTTCTTAATACACCAGGCATTAGCGAATGGTGCGATCAAAATGTGCCGGACAGTACGCTTCGTGATTTCTGAATATATTTTTTTTTTCTTTTTTAAGAATAAAACTAATGTTCCCAATAAAGTTTTTGCTCAGGAAAAAAAAATCCTTACATTTAAAAAAATAATAAAAAATTAGTAACTGTTTGCATTACTCCGTATTTATCTCAGATGTTTAGAGATACGTCTTTACGCCTTTAGTTTTTACACTGCGAAATAAAAATAATAATGATGGGAATGTGATGCATGAGATTGCAGCGAAGAACATTAAAAAGGGTAATTAATTTATATTGGTTTTATGTTGTCCGCAAGTACATTTTACTAAAATGCTTTGTAAAAATCAAATTTGTAAACTATCTTTGAATGTTTTTCAAAGTCTCAACACACATATTTCAGGGTTTTTTATTAATCAGGTATTTAACTAAAAACGCAGTTTATTTATATTTTAGAATTTTAATTGTAACTGTTGTCTTTGTCTAAAACTTTGTTGTCACACAGCTACAAACTTATGTTTAGCCAAGTTAATTATCACACGACACTAAGGCACCATTGAAATGGTTACTAAACGAAACAACAAAAAAATACATTTTTATGGTATCAAGATTACAAAACCACTTTCCAAACATCAATCTAATGTAAATACCGTACAGAACGAGTTTTAGTGAGTGGAGCGAACGGTGACGATCCAGCATACCAGTGCGTCCTTGTGCGGGACGCCAAGAATACTACCTTATACTTTCATATCCTAGAACAATACGTACATTTAGATTGTCCATATGTTGTTTAAAGTATTACGATTTTAAACCCATCCTAATATATTTTTCATCGCACTGCCACTGTGTGAGGTTTTTAAGGGGAGGGTAGCGGAAACCAGTTTTAGGTTTTCTCAGCCAACGACTTAGAAAAATCATATGAAAACAATATCCAGGTCCAGGCATTAACTCACCGTACTTACATGCTTGACGGAATAACTTAAAGAATAGTGATTTCCATGCCATCGTTTGACATAAAAAATGAAGGCTATGTAGACGATCTCTTTTCTATGACTCCTTTTTAGGTAACTGTAGATAATCGAATCCAGCAAGCTCCGAGTAGTAATCTAAAAGGATATCAGAAGAGCTGTTTCAGTGTTTTATCTGTTACCATTAATCTAGAACGCCGCGATAGACATTAAACAATAAATAGGTATTTATTCCTATTTTATTTGGGTTGTCCTCTATAAATTATGTCAACCTATTTTGTTCACCACCTTTTTAAATATTAGAGCGCCTATGAATTTGCCTTCCTTCAGCTAATTATTCACTCTTTAACAGACCGGAGAGCAAGGACTCTTTAGTCTTTTATTTTGCCTTATATCGAGGGTTCAAACTATATAGGATACTACGCTAATAATAAAAGGAGATATTATTTATTTTGCCAGTGCAGAGGACAGTCAGCTCCAGATCACCTGAATATGTCGTTAGATAGAAGATCTTCTTCTTTAACAGTCCAATTGACTTTTCCCACCCTTATTATAACAGAAACATATGCACTTTGAATCAGCTTCGTTAAAAAACAAACGTCGCACATAGTTTTGGGTCGAAGACAACTCTCATATTCAAAAGAGGACTTCCTAAGGACTCTTATGAATACCATTAATAATTACAACACCGTAAGGTGTACAAACACACTAGAAAGTGGGAAGCCAATATTGGTGGTCACTAAATGTAACCGCCCCACACCCCTTCCTCTAAAGCAGCATAGATTTGGAACAGACAAAAAGCTTTTAAATAATTTTAGTACATTACAAATCAAACTATAAAAGTATTTAGAGAATTTTAAATTTGTCTTCCCAATAACTAATACATATCAATAACAATTTTTTTTAGACCAAAATCTAGTCGGCGTTGAGTTATTCTAAATATAATACTTATAGTAATAGGTTTACGATAACACTAAGTCAAACAATTTTCTTTCCGAAGTTAAAATGCCCAAATCTGAAAAATATCAGGATACATAATAATTTTTGACTCTGTACAGCTTTCGCGTTGACGCAAGTTTGAGCTGTGTTCTAAATGGGAAAATCTGGATATAGAAATATTTTGACGTTTATAAGAAGAGTTATGAAACTATAATCGAAGTCACTATATAACGGAAGTATCAACGCTAAAAATAGAGTACTTTATTTTTATGTCATTTTCTATAAGATGAATACTTATTTAAAAGGGTGAAAAAAATATGTTTTAAAATCCTCTTGCATAAAAGTAGTGGTGAACCAACTACTGGGTAACATAAAGTGCACAATATTAAATTTACTTTAATTCGATAATATTGTACGCTCCTCGAGCCCCAATTCTAAGCTAAAATGGGGTACCAGGGCCAAATATGCCTTCGGTGGGCCTCAATTCCCCTTTTTTTAATACGTATTAAGCAACTTTTAAAAAATTTTGGCATGCATTAGCAAGTCATATTACTACATTATTAAATACTGGACTTAATTTCGCATTCATTCTTGTGATTTTACATATTATTTTATTAGACGAAGAAAATCCAAACTAACACTGTGCCAAAATTTAATCGAAATAATTCATTTTATAAACTATTTTGCTAAATTTTTTTTAAATCTAACAAGCTAAGAACAACAGTTGGCCCCTGGATTATCACTCGTGCACTCCGTGGGCCGTATTGAAGATGGCTCGTGCGTTTATCAGGCCTCCTAGAAGTTAGCATATCTCAGCCAAGCTTCTTAGTCTTCGGCTTCAGGGATTGATAAATCCTTAAATTAAAACGAATATATCTTCTCTGTGCTCCTAATTATTTGAACATTTTTTCATTTTTATCATTCAATTTGTACATAAAAAAAATATTACTCCCCTCACCCATTCGAAGGAAAATTTTATTTTACATAGTTGGCTACTCAATGTAGGAGATAAACTGGAAGTGGAGAATGTGGCCGCGTATTGAGGGAAGTCTCGAAGTTGGAGAACCATGATGCACCCATCCTCTCCAAACAAAAAATCTCATGGGTGGCAGCCTACTTGCTATTCAAACTTGAGCACTCACTGAATCATTCACATTCAACAGACTGGACTCTTCGTCAAACACAACTCACACCTTTCAAACCAGAGGAACTTTCCTGAACACAACACCGTACCAGATACTGTGGAACTTCCAGATAACACACACCTTCGCAACTAGAGGTTCTTCCAAGAAAACACTCCTTTCAACAGAGGACATTCCAGAAGACACTCCATTCACACAGAGGAACACTTCTGCGTTCACGAAATCACCACACCTTTAACAGAGGAAATTCCAGTACACTTACACTCACATTCAACACGCAGGAACTCCTACGTAACACACACCACTTCAACATAGGACTTTCAAGAAACATACACATTCAAAGAGGCTAACTCTCTACACGTTAACAACCTACCACATTAACAGAGGACTTCCTAATCACACACAATTCTATCCCTAGAGGATCCTTAAACACAACTAACATTCAAAAGAAGAGACTCACGTAAACACACAACATTCACTATAGAGGACTTCTCTAATATGCAATGCAATTAAAAGGAGGAAGCCTTAGCCAGACTTAGTGTACTGTGTTTTTCTTTTATAAGCTCTTAATAATAAAAAACCCGTCACAAAAAATGGTTAATATGAATAGACTTATGCTTAATATAATAATTGCAACAGAGAAATATTTAATTTATTGACCCTTATTTGTCCGTACATCTACAATACAATAATAAATATAATTAATCTTCTGGAATTTTCGAATTTTTACTCTCCATAACTATTGGGCCTATGGTCGGGCCGGGCGTATATTGTTATGTCCTAAAATGTAGTTACAGTGGCTTCGGAACCGGTGCTTCACAAATATTCAAGAATCATCGGCGACTCTGAGTCACGGGTTCCTAGGAATCAATTTTTAGGCCCGTGCAGGTCTCTAAGCTGAGGACATAACCACCAGGCCTAGGGGTCTAGTTTTACTGGTTGAGCGGAAAAAAAATGCAGAACAGGACACTTTTAATGGTACTCTACCGCTTATCTAATAGTTTTTTATGATTGTAAATTAGTCGTTATATGGTTAGATCGATGAAGGAATTGGAGCGCACAGCAGAACTTTTTTTTCGATAATCATGCGATTGGATGGAGAGGGGGGGAGGTGGGTAAAAGTGTGTAGTGGTAAATTTGATCATTATACTTAATCTCTTATTACCGATCATAAATATCTGAAATGCATTCTTTATAATAATATTTGAACAGTATTCGACCCACGATAGAGAAACTGACGGTTATATGCACACGAAATACCCACCATACGACTCTGGATTTTCGCTCATTGCCAAGTGAAAGTTAGGGGAAAAGGGCTAAGGAAGGTGCCCTCAAGCCACAAATACCACCCCAATATTACCTATTAGGCACGCAGCCAGGAAATGACAGAACGTCATAAAATGATCCGCCATTATATATCGATTTGTAATTTTTTCTAGTTGATTCTGAGCAATCCATCGGAAATAAGTCCTAAGTAGTGCGACCTTCTCCCCCCACCTCCCACCAAACCTTAGACTATTCTGAATATCGTACACTAGCGTACTGCCAAGCCCGAAATTGGAATGAGCTGGGACTGGATAGAAGGACAGTAGATGTCTAGGTCTATGCGTAGCAGGAGGAAGGAGTAAGTGGGGGTGCGGTGGGTATGGACGGATTATGCCAAAGCCAGAGCGGATCGTATGAGTACACTGCGTGTGGAAGATGGGTTCCACAGTGGTCGAACGGCACGGGGGTTAGGGTAATAGGTATTGTGTTGAATATTTACGTGGGTGTGAAGGAAGTTAGAAGGTATTTCTGTTGAGAAACGTAAGAAGTTTATAAAGAGTCGTGTCCAGACTCCTACTGAAGGTTGGACCCTAATAGCAGATGATTCATAAGATAAGGGGACTATAAAAGTACTCGAATCCGTTCGGTATATATCATATAGATCAATAGCATTCCACATCCCATTGAAAATATTATAGTTCTGCGAAAAAATGGTTATTGTAAACTTGATGCTTGTTTAAAGGGACTATTTCTGAGACTAAAGATGTCCCTCATCATTAGGTTTAGAGCACAGAAGTTTAATATTAGCACCCGTATTTGTAATAAAACCTAATTATAATTATTATGAAACCACACTCCAACATGGATACACATAATATATTTGCGTTAATATGGTTCATTAATACGTATGATTATATATGGGGTTACACTCAGGGTTCCCTCAAGGTTTCTCCGTTCTTCATTATATATTTTTTTAGAGAAAAGATGCATCGTTCAAGAACAGATCATAAACAAAAACACTAATTAATATTATACACCAAGAAGATAGTATTCATTTATTATTTACCATGTAAAAACTGCACTCAGAGTTATGGAACTTTGGAGGACAAAAAAATCAAATGCTCATACTATTATAATTTACAACTCTATTTATCGCTGGCCATATTTTCCAAGCTAGTCACCTAAGTACGCGTCAACATATAACTTACCATAGGGCTTTTCAGCATAGAACATGAGGAATGTTGTAAATACATACAGGAAATACGTGACGAAAGGAAGTACCCGTCATAATATAAATCTAACCGAAGACGGGAACGAGTTGAGGGTACTACGGGGCACGGAAGAAACTAATACCGAGTGAGGGAGCGTGGTTAGGGGATTATCGAGCAGAGCGTACGGGTCGAATGACCCACGGAGGCCGGAGAAAGACAAAGCGTCTCTGTAATATGTAGGGGATGGAAACCGATAAAAGACCGGAGGATATAAAAAGGATGGACCACCAATCCCTGATAATGACAGAGTCCATATGCTGAAAATATGAATTTTCAACTATCCCTATGCGGACTTTTTCGTAGTGAAAAACACTATATTATCCAGCACAGGAAGAGGCAAAGGTAGGCCTTGGCAAACGCTGTGGCATCAGCCCGCGTCGTCAACACTTAAAAATGGAAAAGTTTGGCGTGGCGTAACTGCAGGATAGGTGGTCGGTCGCCTGGGGTGTGGATTGTACGGCGGAAGAGCCACCGATTGAAGGGGTTGGACAGCAACACATCAGAGACGTGCAACATCTTAGCATTGGAGTTGACTATTGGTCATTTTACTTGTTATTGACGTGTACGTATTTGTGAAAGCGACTTTTTATATGGGGAGAAGAGTAGTACGGCGTAACAAAGGCTACACTTTTGGATCGTCGCTGTGCCCGATGTTGGTGGGGGGGGGGGGGGGGGTCGGAGTAGTATGGGAAGGGGGCGGCTTGGTGTGCGGGGGAGAGGGGTAGTGGGATGGTTAGTTGATATATTTATGCGCATGTGCGTGATATTATGTGTGATTCGGTCCTTATAAATACATCTCACTAGAAAATAAATAAATAAAAAAAACGTCCGATTAGATACAGCTGAAATATACACAGTGAAACCGTACATATAAGAACAATGAATCTATCCAGAAATAAATCTTTATAGTATAAAAACATTATGCGGGTTCATCGGACAAGATGTAAAATACATTTGTGTACAAAATTTATAGGATACTAATGGTTCGACATTTTTGTAGCTTTTTGCTGAAAATACGTATCCAGGTAAAATACCTTACATTGCTTATAACCTTACTACCACGAGTCAAACACACATTTGTAGGTTCTGTCCGGTACAAATTACCCCCATGTGACTTTAACTTAAAAAATGGGGGGTGTGTGACTTGTGATTTATGTTAGTGGTGATAGTAAGTGTAAGAGGTGGTTTATTGTGTGAGGTTATTTTTTTTGGATGGAGGAAAATTTTGGTTTTCGGGAATTATATCTTATAATAACAAAGAGAAAGACATTATCACAAGGAATTTAATCATCACATCTATATTGACACCATCTATCCACGAAAATATAACTAAATTATATTAAAAATATCATTAACTCCTCTGCAATTAATTTTCTAAATATAACCGCTAAAAAACCTGTTTCTAATCCGAATTTTAAATGTAATAATGATTTTTAATCGACTAGCACCCCTTGAATTGTTGACGAAATTCGGCCTACTTGAGGTCTCCTGAAATGGCTATCCACTATACTTTCATCTGCACTTCTATTGTGAGAGGGAGGCACTCAGTTCTATATGTGAACTAATAACGTTACGAACAAATACAACTGACGATCTTTCTAGATATGGTTGGACGAGCTTTCCGCCGCAACGGATATACGACGCAACTATGTTGTTATGAAGGATTCCTGATCATACTGGAACAAAGACAAAAAACTATAATAACAAAATGATAAATGTATCCATCGAATCATATGCGTTCTATTTTTCTGTCAATAGCCTTTCACCCAACTCCAATGGTATGGGGCTCATCCCGCAAGGGCTCTCCTTTCCCCTGTGGAAGACCACGCAAATGCTCGCACCTCACACCCAATGTTTTAAAATTTTACTTCACTTGCCAAGGGAGCAGTCAATGTCCTAACCATGGCACGCAACAAAAGTCTGGAAATAGTTTGGATGTCCGTATCGGGTGTGTTAGAAAACGTCAAAAGCACAAGTTTGTAATCTGTCGGCTATAAGGTGTCTTTTATTTGGTGCACGTTGGAAGAAGTGATTGGTGCACTCGATGACACATGTATGTTGTATTGGTTGGGTGAAGACATTGAATTTTTTAACTTTACCACAACACTCCCCCCCTACCCTCGCAAGCAAAAAAACTTTCCTCCAATACGGCTAGCGCTCACTTTATCCACCGCACTCGCATAGCATTCTATAACAGACATTATGTAATTCATCAATAAAACTTATTTATAAAGTGAATCAAGGTGTAAACTTAGTACCATTAATATACACGTGGCCTTTTTTTTCCGGCTTTTCCAAAATAAACTCGATACTCACCAGTCTAAACAATCTAATCCCCTGCTGTGGTACATGGGGTCCCCTCAGCTCACTATTAGACGGAACCTGCCCACTGGGCTCCTAAAAAAATTGAACTATGATTTCCGGAACCACCGACTCACTTCGAAAAAGAGTCCCAGACTCGATCTTGACATTTGTAGGCCACTCGGTCCGTTAGCCAGCTTATCACACACCATAAAGTGTAAAACACAATTTGTAACAAAATTACGGCACCGCAGGCAACATCCCGTAAACCTCATCCACGGGCCCATAGTTGCAAGGAGTAACAAAATTACCAGTAATAATTCCCCAAGACAAATCTAAAATAATACTTAGAATATATATATATAAAAGACCAAAATACACCGTCAATAAAATTATATATTTAATCAGGCAATTTATACTATTAAGCAAATACATGTCTTCAATATTAAACTTTTGGCCAGAGGATCTGTTTTATTAAAGGCGAAAATCAGAACAATCACTGGACACAAGTTACTGGCATAAGTACATCTCTGTTGAATTGCACTTTGCATTTAGAAGTCCTCTACAATCGACTGTAAAAAGTAAATATCGTATCTATGTGTTTACTAGTGCCGAAGTTCCATCTTATTGAATGAATAACAGTCGTTAAGAAGTCCTCTTATTATTGATATCGCTTTGTTAGTGATTTGGAACGTCCTCCTCGCTTTCGTTTGTGCTGTGTTTACGTGAGATTGTACCCGCTTTTGAATAGTTAGGCTGTTCTACTACGGAAGTTCTACATGTTGTAACGAGTCATGTTATCTAAAAATCAACCTATTACAACCCACACCCTCCTTAGTAGTTACACGTAGAGTCCTCCACTTGCTTGAACTGTGTTCTAGGATCGTCCTCTCAGTTTTAGAAGGATAGATTCGAGTTCTACGCAAGCTGCTCCTCTGGTATTGAAAAGGCTAACATTCTTTGTCCGTGTTACTAGGAAAGTCTCCTGTTTTTGAAGGTCGTGTTTTCTGGAATAACGAACCCTCTGTTGAAGGTTAAATCATTCAAGTTTCGCCCCAAGTAACGTGTTCGGGAAAGTCCATCTGTATTAGAAGGTAAAGTACTGTGTATCATGGAAGTCCTTTCTTAGGCTTGACAAGGTTATAAAATGTGTTGTAAACCTTTGTGCTGGTCCTCTGTGATGAACCTTGTTAGTACAGCGTTGAATTCAGCACGTTGGAAGGTGGCTCTGTTGATTGCCTCCTAAAAGACTAGAGCTCCACCAGGGATTTTTGTCATATTGGGACCAAACCCAACCGCGGCCCCCCCAACACCCTCCCCCCCCCCCCCCGCCCCCCACCCTCACCCCCCCCCCCCCCCCCACCCTTCCCATCGGTTCCAACTAAACTTTCACTCGCGGGCCACTTCTCCACTTCCAGTTTACCCACAGACCACTTTAAAAAAATTTCTTTCGAAGGGGGGGGGGAGTAATTTTTTTTGTGTACAAAATGTAATGATAAAATGAAAATTTCAAAAATAGCACAGAGAATGTTATTTTCGTTTAGTTATAGTTTATCAACCCTGAAGCCGAAGACAAAAGCTTGGCTGAGATGCTAACAGGGCCTGATTAACGCACGGGCCACGGCCCAGGGGCCGATGATAATCAGGGGCCACTTTGTTTTTTAGTTTTAATTAAAAAATTTACAAATATTTCATAAAATATTATTTCATTAAATTTGGCACAGTTTAGTTTTTTCGTCTAATAAATATAGTAAAATCAAAGAATGAATGCGTATTAGTCCTGATTTATATGTTAATGTAATATACTGTAATGCATCAAAATTTTAAAAAAGTTGTAATAGTATTAAAAGAAAGGGGTAGGGCCCGAATGCATATTTGGCCCTGGGCCCAGTTTTAGCTTGATGGGGCTCTGGATGCTACAATATTTATCGAATTATAGTATTTAATATTGTGCCTGCCCGTATTTTCCCTACTTTGCAAGGATTATGAAACATTTTTTTCACCCTTTAAATGAGTATTCTCTTAAAATGACAGCAAAAAATTACGCTTTTTTGCGTTACTCCGTTATAGTGACTTCGATTATAGTTATAACTCTCTTATAACGTCAAAATATTCTATACCAGTTGCCCAGAGAACACAAGCTCACTGTCAACGTAACTTGTTACAGAGTCATAATTAATTATCTGATATTTTCAGTGGCATTTTAACCGAAAAAATTACTGTGTTTCGTACACTAACTATAAGTATTTATTTAAAAACCAACGCCCTTTCTAAAAATATTTTAGAAGTAATTTGAAGACAATTTTAAAAGTTAAAATCTTTTAATTTGATTGTGACAATTTTAAAAGCTTTTCTGTTCCAAATCTACTGCTTTAGAGGAGGGGGGGGGCGGACTTTAGACCCCATAGCTCCCTCCATGGGTACACCTACGGTTGAATGTATGTATTCAGAGAGTCTAGGAAGTCCTCTGTTGAATAAATGGTCTTCCAAAACTAGGGCGACTTTGTTTTACGAGCTGAATGCTAAGTGCATGAGGTTCTGTTATATAAGGGGGGAAAGTCAATGACTGTTAAAAGTAGCTCTAAACGACATATTCAGTGACGGGAGCTGCTGTCCTCGCCTGGCAAATAAATAAATCCTTTATTATAGCGTACCTATATAGTTGAACCTCGATAAAGCAAATAAAAGACTAAGAGCCTTGCTCTCCGTCGAAAAGAGTGAATATAGCTGAAGGTAGCAAAGTCAGCTCTTTTAAAAGGGTGAACAAAATAGGTTTCATAGATTATAAGGACAACCATTAAAATAAATAAATATCCTATTTGGTTTAATCTATTCGCTTCTATTATTGTAAAGATATAACAACAACGCCTTCTATACTTTGTTACTTCGGAGCTTGCTGGACCAACACAGGTCTAAAGAGTTCAAAGAAAAGAAATCGCTACAACCTCATTTTTGCAACGATGGGCAGGAACACATTTATTATCCGTCAAGCAGTAGTACGGGATTAATGCCGGACCTGGGTATTTTTCTATGATTTTTCTAAGTCGTGCGAAATACAAAAATGCGCCCCCTCCCCTTAAACCCACACATGCAGCTAGAAAGTATTTAGGGGGTTAAAACGAAACTTTAAACAACATATGGACACTCAAATGTACGTATGTCTAATATAAAGTAAGGTATTTTGGCGTCCCCACAGAGGCGCTCTGTACGATCTCACCGTTCGCTCCACCCTAAAACCGGTTCTGTACGTGATTTAATTAGATTGTGTTGGAAAGTGTTTTGTAATCGATACCTTAAAAATGATTTTTTTTTTTCGTTATTACCATTCATGTGCCTTTGCGGTGATAATACTGGCTAAAATAAGTTTAGCTGACAACAATTTTAAAAGGACATCAGTAAAATAAAATAAAATAAAATAAACTGTTTTAAAATCCTGATTAAAAAAAACCCTGAAATATGTGTTGAGACTTTAAAAAAATTCAAAGATACTTACAAATTTGATTTTTACAAAGCATTTAGTAAAATTATACATGCGAACACATAAAACAATATAAATTAAATACTCTTTTTAATGTTCTTCGCTGCAATCTCAGTGCATCACATTCCCATCATTATTATTTTATTTCGCAGTGTTAAAACTAAAGGCGTAAAGACTGTCCCTAACATCTGAGATAAATACGGAGTAATGCAAACAGTTACTAATTTTTTATTATTTTTTTAAATGTAGGATTTTTTTTCTTGCAGAAACTTTATTGGGAACATTAGTTTATTCTTAAAAAAGAAAAAAAATATATTCAGAAATCACGAAGCGTAGTGTCCGGCATATTTTGATCGCACCATTCGCTAATGCCTGGTGTGTTTAAGAAAGAAAGAGAAAAAAAACTCTATGGAGACGTGCAGTTCATAAAACAACAAGAAAACAAACAAAAAAAATGGTTCCCACCGTTTTTCCTAACATCGCAACTTAATTTTACTGCCTATAAGCATATTTCACTTAAAAATCGAACGACCAATCAAACTCCTTACTTTATTGTACTAGGCCTTATAGTAATCACCTTTGACCTCGTAGTAAAGTTGCCCCGCCTCCGTAGTAAAAGCTCCCAAAATCACCATACTAAATTTAACTTAAATATCCTAGTACAATAAGAATTTTCTATGTTCAGAAACCGAGGACGTCCTCGGTTTCGAAAAGTCCTCGGTTAGAAGGTGTGTATACTCATAAAAGTCCGCGGTTTCCACCTTAGGGGAACACACACACACACACACACACACACACACACACACACACACACACACACACACACACACACACACACACACACACACACACACACACACACACACACACACACACACACACACACACACACACACACACACACACACACACACACACACACACACACACACACACACACACACACACACACACACACACACACACACACACACACACACACACACACACACACCACACACACACACACACACACACACACACACACACACACACACACACACACACACACACACACACACACACACACACACACACACACACACACACACACACACACACACACACACACACACACACACACACACACACACACACACACACACACACACACACACACACACACACACACACACACACACACACACACACACACACACACACACACACACACACACACACACACACACACACACACACACACACACACACACACACACACACACACACACACACACACACACACACACACACACACACACACACACACACACACACACACACACACACACACACACACACACACACACACACACACACACACACACACACACACACACACACACACACACACACACACACACACACACACACACACACACACACACACACACACACACACACACACACACACACACACACACACACACACACACAGTGGGGTTTTGGATAGTATATGGAACTGGTGGGCTTTTAAGCCTAATCACATGTATCCACAAATAGACGGAAAATGGAATGGATAATTGAAATGGTGTGCTCTATCATCAGGCGCCACCGCACACACATTTCAATTTAATCGAAAAAAAAAACAATAATAGCTAGGTTTCTGCAAGTTACCTGACCAAAATTAGGGTCCTTTTGTAACTTGGGAGCGCGACCGTAGCTATTAGAAATAAACAACGAGGAAGTGGACCGACAAGAAGACCGAAGCTCAGTAATGGAGGCAGTATTAGTGCATGTTGCCATCAGAGAAGACTTAATGCCATCAATAGACAAGTAGTGCCATGGAGTGGGGGAAAAAAAATGATATATTAATAATACTTTGGAAGTATGGAAAGGAAAGGGAAAAATAAAAAAGTAATAATTAAATGAATAAATAAAAAGAATAAAAAAGGTAATAATTAAATGAATAAATAATAAAATAAATATAACACTAGAATAGCTAGCCTATGTTTAACGTAGTACAAGCTGCAGTAGCTAGGAAGTACTATATATATATATATATATATATATATATATAACATGCTTTTTAGTAGCATGGTAATTGACTTCAAATACTGAAATTACGTAATTTAAAGTAAAACACCTGTGTGTCAGTTTTTCCCTATCTTTAGAAATTAAACAATCGATAAGGCTGCGAAATGGGAGATACCATATTTCATTATCTTTTGTCAGGATATTGTGAAAATAGAGTGATGAGTGGAATTATCTGTCAAGATTTTGATGTAGCACTTAAACGCTGTTACGTTCCAGATAAAAATAGCTCCATAGTGGTATGCTATTCTTAAAGACGGTTCTACAAAAATTGTTATGCCCGAAATTTTAACGCTTCAAAAATGTAAATATTCAATTACAAATATAAACCTTAATAAAGTCCAATGTTTGTGAATATTTTACTTCATAATTGGATCTATAAAAATTATTTGTATTAAAAATTTTATTTTTTAAGAAAAATGGAATAAGAGAAACATTTGATGCTGTAGTGAAGTACTTGGCATCATCTGCAGGATTAGCTAAAATTTTATATGTTATTATTAAAGTCCAGCGATAATTGTATATTAAATAGCTTAACAATTTATTTTATAAAATTCTGCCATTGTGGCAACAATTATCGGCTTTCAGTTTTGACCATATATTCTGTTTATCTATTTTATACATCTTTTACCTTGTTCTAAAATGTTTTTTATGTTCTTTTTCGATGTTTTTGTGTTCCGGTACTTCGTTTCTTTGTTTCAGCATTCTACCCAAATCTTTAAACAACTCCCTCAGTCAATTCAGCCATTGATTTACTTAGATCTGACGAGCCTCCGATGCATTATTGTTGTTTAGAGGCACACATACTTCGATAATGACCCAGAAGAGCAGTTTCCTGCCTGACCAAAGTTAGCCATTTCGGAGAATTATTTGTACCTACATTACCTTTTATTTTCTAAGTTTCATTCATTTTCCTCACGTTCTACGATGTTCTGTTTTGTTTCCCCTTCCTCTAGAGCCATTTGTGTCCGATGTGTTTGTAGTTTCGACTTTATTTTTGTCGATGTGGTACATTTATCAAATTGCAAACGCAGAAATTCAGAAAAGAAATTCGATGATGATTGAACTTTTTCTTATGTACACTTTATGGGTCACTTATGCTGATGAAATGAACCATAATTTTTCATTTACACTTACTGAAGTATTTGTTGTTGAAAGATTAACTTATCTTGCCTCACTTTTATGTTTAGTTAATATTTTGCCGCAAGAAGCTCCAAACAAATCTAATAAAATATATTAGTTTACTCTCTGTCTGTGGAAATTGTGTCATAGATGAATAAATATTAAAACAATAAATTTATATTTAATTATTTAAATGCGTTATTCTTGTTTAGAGGCACACATACTTTGATAATGACCCAGAAAACTAGTTTCCTGCCTAGGAGGTTCATCTAGGAAACCTCATTAAATTTTTACATCTGTTAGAATTATACTCAAAATGTATGTTATATATGCCTGACTTTCTTTGACAAATTTTAATAGGTGTATGTCTCAGTTTCTTTTATACTGCTAACTTTTCAAACATTTGTTGGGAAGAACTAAATGATTAGAATTATCTTTTGAATTTTCTTCGATTTCAAAAGGGGTTACAAGTCCTAATTTTGAAATAACATCAATTTCTTTTAATAAGAATAGTAGTGACTGAAAGAAAAACAAAAGCAAACAGCAAATTGCCAACTTGCTATTTGAAAATGTTACTATCGAAATTCTCGCAATACAAACAAATACATCTGAACGGCTTTTCCTCGAATCACAATTAATCAATTGTCATAACACCTGTTATCCTTATGGTCTTAACCAAATAGTACATAATAAACACTTACATTATTATAATACACAATCTGATCCTCCAAGTATACTCCTATTTATAACCTTTTAAATTTGTCCTTATATAAACGAACAAGTCGATATAAACGAGGAAGGCATAAAGCTACTTCTACTAACATATTGTCAAATAAGCACATTCAGTCTGAGTTATATACCTTAAATAAAAGATTTGAGGTTGACCATAATTGGCTAAAAATACGAGCCTACGTTTTCTCTTTAAAGAAAAAACACCTCTCAAAGTATTATAAAGTTTTCACTTCATATACATTCTCTGACCATTTTGCCCACTTGTTTTATGATTTAATAGTTACTCCTGCCAATGCACTAAATTACAATTTACTAGGTCACAATCGCAATAGTACTAAGCTAAATTCCAATTTTGTAATTAATTTCTCCAATCCTGTTTTCAATATGATTAACTTCAATAAACTTTTATCATCTCACTCTGACTCTTTCCCTTTACCGCATCTCAGCCTAAAAAAATCTTTCAAATACCCTATACCTATGGGTAGAAAGATATTTAATTATAACTCTTTCTGTAGGAACTTTGTACCCGATGATGAGGTACCCTGTCTTTGTACCAGTGGTCAATACAATTCTTATGTTAATTCTGATTTTGGACATATAGTTACCGGAGATCTTTCTATTATCAAAGATCTTAAACTTCAACGGATCATGAAAAGAGGTACTAAGTTTAGGTTACCCACTAAATACTGTATAGATGATATAATAGATACTTTCACTTATAATATAGACGTATATATATATAACACTTCAATAAAAAACAGCAAACCTTCCGCCTTCTTTAATGAATGGAAATTTAATATTCTTGCTGACCTTAAAAAACAACTACTTTGTAAATTTAGATATACTAAAAATATAAAACTAAGCAATCAAATAACAGAGCTACAGAATAACTTTATCATTACTTATGTTGATAAGTCTAGCAATAACTACGCTATAATATGTAAGCAGTTATATCACAATCTCTTAGCTTCATCCATTAACAATAATCCAAATTTCAGTCTAACATCTATCTCTGAGATAACATTTAACAAAAAGATCTTAGCTTTCCACAAGTTACTTAAAATCAAGCATGACAATCTAAAATATCCCTACTTAGTGCTAATACCAAAGTTTCATAAAACGCCACTAAAATTCAGAACTGTTACTATAGGATGTAACACTTATAATAATGTAGCAAGCAAAATATTACTAAAAATACTTACTTCTATGCATGATCTGTACATAAAATCTAACACTTCTTCTGTATCTATAGGTAATAGCTATGAACTAAAAAATAAGATTAATGCTCTACACGATGTAATTAATATATCAACTTATGATTTTAAAGACTTATTCAATAGTATACCACTAGACGACTTATACAATATAATATTGAATCTATTTATACATAGTAATAATAATATAACCCTGCCTTCTTACATAGATACTATGTATTTCGAAAATCTTTTAAAGTTCATAATCTATAATAACTACATTCTACATAATAATAAATTATATAAGCAAGTTATAGGAATACCACAAGGTGGTTCCAATTCCAGTTACTTAGCAGACCTATATTTATATAATTATGAAAAAAATTACAATAATCCTTCTCTTATAATATATAGGTACATAGATGACATAATAACAATAGCTACTGACAATACTTATAGTGATACTGACCACCTACCCATAGCCTACCATTCAGCCCTAGAACTAATAAAAAATCCTAATAATAATAGAATAATTAATTTTTTAGACTTACAAATTAGAATCAATGACGATAAGAGTCTATCCTTTAATATATATAATAAAAGAAATGACTTTAATTTTCAGGTTAATACTTTCACTCATTTCAATTCATGTATGCACACTTCTGTGTTTAGAAATATTATCTCTAATCATAAGTATAGAATAGAGTCTCTATGTACCAATAGTTTTAAGGCCAATAACTTAACTGACCTATATAAAACTGCTATAAAATATAATTATCCCAGTAAATTTCTAACTTCCATTTTATATCCTCTATGTAATCAAAAAAACTGTATGTCCTAATCAGAATATTGGTTGGTGAGGATGGGGTTGGTTGTTGGTTCTTTCTATATTAAAAAATATATATATGTATATATATATCTATATATTTTATTTAAAAAAAAATCTATATTTAAGAATGGTTGATTACTGGTACTTTTTCCTTTTTATGTGAGTCTGTAACCAATGAAGCCAACAGAGTACTGTTCTACATAAATATTTTACAATTATATTAGCATAAATAGCAATAATAAATGAATATAATTATTATCAATATCATTACTGTTAAAATTATTTCTACAGTTTTTCTCCATTTCCACAACCTCAACTAAGTACTTCTTAGCTACTGCAGCTAGTACTACGTAAAACATAGGCTAGCTATACTAGTGTAATATTTATTTTATTATTTATTCATTTAATTATTACCATTTTTATTCTTTTTATTTATTCATTTAATTATTACTTTTTTTATTTATTTATTCTTTTCCTTTCCATACTTCCAAAGTATTATTAATATATCATTTTTTATTCACACTCCATGGCATTACTTGTCTATTGATTGCATTAAGCCTTCTCTGATGGCAACATGCACTAATACTGCCTCCATTACTGAGCTTTGATCTTCGTGTCGGTCCACTTCCTCGTTGTTTATTTCTAATAGCTACGGTCGCGCCCCCAAGTTACAAAAGGACCCTAATTTTGGTCAGGTAACTTGCAGAAACCTAGCTATTATTGTTTTTTTCGATTAAATTGAAATGTGTGTGCGGTGGCGCCTGATGATAGAGCACACCATTTCAATATTAATTCCATTTTCCGTCTATTTCTGATTACATGTGATTAGGCTTAAAAGCACACCAGTTCTAATTTGGCGCTTTATATTCCATTTTTCCACTCTTTCATTGCCTTAAAAGGCTATATTTAAACACTTATCCGGTATAAGCTCGTTAATTGGCACCATGTGCTATCTACTTTTTTATTTTTTTAATATTTTTTTCACTTTATCATTGGATTATCTTGGGATTTCACTTTACGTAAGTAAGCTATTATATATATATATATATATATATATATATATATATATATATATATATATATTTTTTTTTTTTTTTTTTTTTTTTTTTTTTTTTAAATCAACACCAGTTTTTTTGACTGTTTTTTGTCTTTGCTTGATTTATTCCGACAAGTTTCTTCTATGTGACGTCTCTTCGCATGTACGTATGATCCATTTTGACTTGTTTTCGCATGACCACTGTATGTACGCATGCACATATCTCGTGTAATTCAAAAACGATTAACTACGGAATGCTGATATTTTTTATTTATAACTGTTGTAACATCTAGTTGCGCCTGTTCATATCTTCCAATTCGATTGCTATCGACTGGGTAGTTTATTTACTAGGTCACCCTAAAGAGTTTCAATTCATAAAAGTCTATAGACAGTCTTTGGCCACGCCTAATATATCGCCTAATTTGGAAACATAAATAATCTTTCAATACTAAACTCACCTTAGAGGTACCTCTTATGCCTGGCGAGAAAAAGCCATATATAAGAGAGAAACTTATTAAAGTATTGTATTCCACCTACAAATGAAGTAAGTTTTAAATGACATCTATCAAAAATGTGAGACGTAAAAGGAAGTCATTTGGTGTCAACGTTAGATTATTTTTCATTAACATAGCCATTATATTTAATGTACCATGTCATATTCTGCTGTATATTGCATTTTATATAAGCGAATAAATAGTTGTTTCGCAAATCCGGAAAGTCAACAGAATTAGGGAATGGAATTTAGTGAAAAGCATTACGGAGTGCAGTATTTTGATGCATTCAGTGAAATTTACTTGTCAAAATTAGACATTTCGAAAGCTCTGTAATAATGTTACATTTGTCATTTTGTAATGGCAATGAGATTATTGGTGATCTGGCTGCAAATTCAAGCTGCCCCAAGGCTTCTAACTCACTGGAATACAATTAAGTTGGTTGATGTAAGGTGTATTATGTAATAGACGTGCTTCATATATTGAAAACAGTAAATCAATATTTAATGGAGTTTTCGCCTAGAATTTCTTTCGAATGGGTCCCCTCTCGCTGCGGAGTTCATGGAAATGACATGGCGAGTATGCTTGTCAAAAAGAAGGCTGCAATTCTTCAAAATTCTCTTCAACTTGTCTCTCGACAATCCTTTAACCCTTTAACGCGCAGTGTTCCCGCTCTGGGAACACCAAACTCTGACGTTTTGACTGTTACCAGTCACGAAGAATAGATTGGATTTCTACAAAAATAGTTGCGGGTGGCATAGCTCCAACGAGAATCCTTTACTTTTAGCACGTCCTTTCCCGTGAAAAAATGGTCACGATTATTTTTAACAGCACTGACATCTGCTGAAAAATGGAAGAATGCGAGAACAGCTGGATAGATTGGCCAATGCTGAAAAAAGGGCTGCCGTTGCCACCGCTCGACTTAACTACCAGCAAGATGGCGGACGATCGAAACGTTCATCGCGTGCCACAGATCTAGAGACCCCTTTTTGACGCAGCTGGCTGTGCCCGCGCACAGCCAGCGGTCGTCAAAAAGGTGTCTCTAGATCTGTGGCACGCGATGAACGTTTCGATCGTCCGCCATCTTGCTGGTAGTTAAGTCGAGCGGTGGCAACGGCTGCCCTTTTTTCAGCATCGGGAAAGGGTTGCGCCTCAAAGGGTTAAAGACTTAACTTATCATGCAAGTATCTGAAAGTCTTGGAATGCTCTCTCTGTGGACACCACTATTATTGTAACCTCTGTTGCGGTTTATTTCATTCAGACTCTTGATGGGGCATCATTGTCCACAGGCTCATTTATTCCGTATTGATGTTGCCGACTTTTCATTGTGTATTTATTTTATGTGACAGGTCAGCCCCACGACGGCAGATCACTTCAAAGACTGTTAAACACTATCTATTCTTGTACAGTTGAAAGGTACTGGCAAGATAGAAGTTTGATGGCCTAGCGGCCAATGTAACTAGTAATAGATAAATAAAATAAATATTTATTTCCGGTTAACGGTGCTTGTGTAAAAAACTTATTATTATTTCACTACTGAAGGTAGGTCAGCCCCTCAAAATTTCATGTCTTCCTTTATTGTTCGCAGGGAAATTTAAATGTAATTTTCATAAAAATGTACCTAATCCTTATAAATAAAAATGAAATTCTGTTTGTTTGTGGATTTGATTAGTATACAAATCCACAAAAATGGACCTATCAGCCTGAAATTTTGCACAGATATGTAAAATAATATAGAATAAATGTTAGTCCACGTTAAAACTTTGAAAGTCCACCCGTTCCCGGAATTTAAGAGATTTTTTATGTTCTCCACGCAAAAAGCTTTCCGTAATTGTAACTCCTGTAGTGAAAAAAGTGTGAAATAAGGATCGTGGTTGCCATGTGTTTCGATTTTGCCGAATAAAATGTTTTAAATTCTCAAAGTAAAAATAAAAGAATAATAATGATTTTTTTTTTGTTAGTTTATATTCGTAAGGTTATTTTTTTTTAATTATAATATCGTGTGCATGGGAAATCGGAGCAGGAATGAAATGTTTTATACGCAAAACAATAAGAATTAAAGATTTCCGGGGCTAATATGTTAAAATTTTTTAGTTTGGCGAAAAAATAAAATGGCTGAAATGCCGAGAAAGTGAGTTCTAGCGGTTTGCACTGTTTCCGGATTGGCGCGATTTACTGAGAGCTTAAGGAAACGGATTTTTGAAAACAAGTGCAAAGGTTTTATTAGAATACAGCGTTAAATTTTAATGATCCGTGCGGAAATAATGCAGTTATTAAGGGATTTCAAGCGATCTATCTTCAGCATTCTCGCCAATCGAGTGCATTGATTTTAGTTGGGGGAATTCCGCCAAATTTCAGATAATTGAAATCTTCGCATATAGTACATCGGAGTAACGATGAATAAAACATGTTATAATTGATAATTTAAAAAATGAGGCTGTATTAAGGGATTCCACTTTTCAAAAAAATGCCTGGCGGTCGCACCATTTCCCATTTTGATTGCTGCTAAGTCAATGCTTCGAATGATTCCCTGAAAAAACTCTTGCAAAATGGTGTATATTGGCACTTTGGCGAGGCTTAGATTTGGAACTTGATTTTATTTGAGACTGGTATATATATTAATAAAACAATGTGTGTAAACTGTTTGTTTGTCTGTGTCTCGCGTAGCTCGCAAACGGGTGATTGTAGACCTACCAATTTTTGAACGGAAATTCTCCATGACAGGTCCCGACACACCTCGAAACGATTTTTTCAAAATTCGAACTATTTTAGGAAATATCGATAAAAACGTATCGCAAAAGGCTAATTTTTGCTTTCCACCATTTCGTAATTGTAACCCCACAGTGCAGTAGGCGACGATTAAGCTTATCTAGGTTGCCACATTCGGCAGTTCATTAAATGATTCAGACTCTTGAAGTAAAAATAAAAGAATAACGATTTTTTTTATTTTGACTAGATTATTTGTAAGGTTGTTTTTAAATTAAAATATCGTGTGCATGTGAAATCAGAGCGGGAATGAAATGATTTATACTCAAAAGAAAAATAGAATTTGGAAATTTTCCGGAAATAAATGTGCAACTTTTTAATTGGGCGAAAAATAAAAGGGATTGATGTGCGATTTTGAGGAGGATTCTAACGCTTGGCGCTATTTATCGTAATTTAATCGTCTGCTATTTGGGTTATGAATACACCTGCGTATAAGTTTCTGAAATTTTCATTCAGTTGGACTTGTGCATTTTTCTGAGCAGCTTTATTGCATCTATTTCTAATATATTACATCCAGAAAAAAGGATGTTAGAAATATCAATTTTAATTTTGTTTAATCACACTCATGAATAATGATACACTTTCCAACTTAATAAAATAAGGAACGAAAATAATGAAGACCTATGGATTATAACTCTTTTTATATATAGCACTTTAGTGCGTATTTAAAATCTGAAAGTGTGTCAGATTTTCTATGATTCTAGCACTTGGCGCAATTTAATGAGAGGGTATTTTTAAAAACAAGCGTAGGTTATCTTATAAATAAAAATGAAATTCTGTTTGTCAATTTGTTGATTTGGGTAGTATACAATTCCACAAAAATGGACCTGTCAGCCTGAAATTTTACACAGATATATGTAAAATAATATAGAATAAATGATAGTCCACTTTAAAACTTTGAAAGTCCACCCGTTCCCGGAATTTAAGAGATTTTTTATGTTCTCCACGCAGAAAGCTTTATGTAATTGTAACCCCTGTAGTGAAAGTGTGAAATAAGCATCTTGGTTGCCATGTGTGGCGATTTTGCCGAATAAAATGTTTTAAATTCTTAAAGTGAAAATAAAAGAATAATAATGATTTTTTTAGTTTATATTTGTAAGGTTATTTTTTTAATTATAATATCGTGTGCGCATAAGAAATGAGAGCAGGAATGAAATGTTTTATACGCAAAACAATGAGGATCGAAGATTTCCGAGACTAATATGTAAATTTTTTTAGTTTGGCGAAAAATAAAATGGCTGATAGGCCGATTTTTAGAAAGTGAGTTCTAGCGGTTTGCACAGTTTTAGGCTTTTTGGCGCAATTTACTGAGAGCTTAAGGGAATAGCATTTTTGAAAACAAGTGTATAGGTTTTCTTAGAATACAGCATTAAATTTTAACTATCCGTGCAGAAATAATGCAGTTATTAGGGCATTTCAAGCGATGTAGCTTCAGAATTCTCGCCAATTGAGTACATTGATTTAACCTGGGGGAAATCCGTCAAATTTCAGAAAATTGAAATCTTCGCATTTAGTACATCGAGGTAACGAGGAATAAAACATGTTATAGTTGATAATTTAAAAAATGAGGCTGTATTAAGGGATTCCACTTTTCAAAAAAATGCGTGGCGATCGAACCATT
Source organism: Cheiracanthium punctorium (assembly GCA_038373885.1). Classification (NCBI taxonomy): domain Eukaryota; kingdom Metazoa; phylum Arthropoda; class Arachnida; order Araneae; family Cheiracanthiidae; genus Cheiracanthium; species Cheiracanthium punctorium. The sequence goes on from JAWZYV010011626.1 coordinate 57,550, forward strand.
TCCCATTTTGATTGCTGCTAAGTCAATGCTTCGAATGATTCCCTGAAAAAACTCTTGCAAAATGGCGTATGCTGGCACTTTGGCGAGGCTTAGATTTGAAACTGGATTTTACTTGAGACTGGTATATATAATAAGACTGGTGATAGATAAAAATGAATGTTGGTATGTGTGTAGGAGGTTGAAAAACTCAGCACCATTTAACCGATCACCATGAAATTTGGTTCACCTAAGTCTTTTATCATGGAGAAGGTTTTTATGCTATACGTTTTCCTCTAACTTGCCACTAGGTGGCGCAGCAGAACGTCGAATTCTATTCCGTTTAGCCGTTTGCTATGCGAATATCGTCCAACCCATTTCGACGAAATTTGGTACACGCTGATATTAGAACACGGAGAATATTTTTCACTATCCATTTTGCTGTAACTTGCCGCTAAATGGCACTGCAACGCATTAACCTCTATACCGTTCGACTGATCGGCATAAAATTTTTTATACTTACACATTTGAGCACAAAAAATATATTCTAACTGTGTTCCTTTTGATGTTACTCACCATTAGATGGCACTGCAATGCATTATTGTTTTAACTCGGCACTAGATGACCCTGCAGCAAGCCAAATTCCTGACCATTCAAACGGTCGCTATCAAAATCAGTATACATAGCTATTTCAACAATGAGAATATTTTGGCGTTATCTATTTTGCTACAATTCGCCACTTGACGGCGCTGTAGCAAATCATTACTTTAATTAATCACTAGATGGTTAACTGACCACTAGATGGTAACTGATCGCTATGAAGATAGGTATACATAGATATTTGAACACGGGGATGAGTTTGGCGCTATCCATTTTCCTATAACTTGCCACTCGATGTTGCGTCCACACATGAACTTCAGGACTATTCAGCCGATCGTCATGAAAATTCGTATACATCGATATCTGAATGCGAAGAATATTTTCGCCGTATCCGTTTTGCTAAAACTGGCCACTAGATTGCGCTACGTCGCATCGCCTTCTGCACTAGAGCTGAAGCAAACCGCATGTATTCCGTACTCAGATACGGATAATCACTCAGACTGGAAGTAACGAATTGTTACTCTTAGGTTGATATCGTTACTCGTTACTCGATCCGAAGCTGTTTCGGATCGAGCAGCTTCGAACTTCGAATACAGACTTCCAGGCGAGGCGAACTAGGGGGGTAACGGGTTCCAGTAATCGAGTACTAATATCTTCTGTTTGTTACTGGATATCGGATCGCAGTTTCAAGGGGGAAAATGACTTTCGAGTGTGCATTTCGGATCGACCAAGTTCGAACTTCGAATACAAGACTGCCGGAGGGAGAAAATGAATTTCGGTATTTGAGTAATAGTATGTTCCGTTCCGTTACTAGATACCGGAAGTATTATGGATTCTCGCTGTTTGAAGGCAAAAATCAGTTTCGGTATTTGAGGAGTAGTATGTTCTGGTTGCAATTCGTTTGTGCCAAGCCGAATGGTATCGTTTTGATAAGGTTTGGAAGAATCCGTATGTTTCGTTACAGTTATGGAGATGGATATACTATCTGCTGCTCTATTGATATGGGTCGTACAATGGGGGGATAGGATCCGGTGTATAGTGCGTTCTTATGCGCAGTTGAACTTTTTTTTGCAGGGGGGGAAGGGGGTGTTCTTATAATTGTAGAGGAGCAATACATATTAGAGAAGCATGTTAGTAAGGGGTGCTAATTTCGGGCTTACTAACATTTTAGTACTAAATAGTGGTGCAATCAGAATTCTTTCTTTCAGGGTGGTTCCGAAGCAGGATTGCGAACTTAACTTTTTCTTTTTTTTAGCTAGAATCGAAATATGAGTAATAAATAACAAATTATTTAAATACACCTTTAAAAAAAATATTTTTTTATAAAGTAAACGAATTCACACATTTTTATTATTTAAAATATTATTTGGAACTAAAAAAAATATTTAGCATGGAAACCTAAACACATTTTTTAAGTAATTGTTTAAAAAATATATAAAAAATTGGGAGCTACCCGGGATTTCTATGCCTACTCCTGCGTAAGCCACTGGTATTAAAATAATTCAATAAAGTTCAGTATGTTTCTAAAATGTCGGCGTTTAGGGGACCATCTGCCCTATTTTATGGTACATTTTATTCCATGAACTCATGGAATACGCATAGTCCGGTGCAACCATTCTTTCTGTATGAAAGGAGTGATAATTTTTGTTTAAAGAATGCTCTCATATATGCACCCACAGAAGGGGCTAACCCCTTTCATCCCAAAAGTGCAGAAATAGAACTGGAAATATCTTAAAAATTGATAATTCTCACTGAATTAAACAATTTTAATTTAAAATATGGTAATTTTTAATTTACTTCGAAAAATCGTCCAGCAAAAGAAGTTTTTGATATGAAATATGAACTCACAAATAATAAAGATATTATGCTTGTAGAGACGCAAAGTAGTTGATATCATACTGAGATCCCCTGCCCTGTGAATTTAATATATATGGCCCAATCCCTGGATCTCAGTATTCGAGAACCCGCTCCCAGAAAAAAACACGAGTCACAAGCTTTCCTTTACACTTTTTATGATAAGAGTGAACAGGTTAAACCAGCGTTCAGAATTTAAAAAAGGGGGGGTTCAGAAAAAAAAGAATGGCATATGTCTTTGGAAGATTTCTATGTGTACTCAGTAATTCGGATAATTTAGCATTGTATAAAACCATAAATGTGTATAAAAACAATCTGTAAATCAGAGAAAATAAGCTGTAAATACAACTTTGTACAACTTCGCTAAAAAAAATTCTTTTGGGTTAGGTTTTGTTATGGGTTTATGTATGGGCGGCATATACCCATAACAACACTGTCCCGGATGTGTTGTTATGGGGCACATATAACACCCTATTACCAACTCTATTAGTAGTAACGAAAGTAACGAGTAACGAATACTTAGTAACGAATAGCGAACATCTAAGTAACAAATACATACGGATACTCATTTTGTCGTTACTTTTACAGCACTATTCTGCACCGTATAAACGATTGCCTTGAAATTCGGTATGCATGATTATTGAACACAATATAACGCGATATCAATTTTGCTATATCTGTTTATTACAATGAATAATAATCACCACAAATCGTTATATCAAAAAGTCCATTCATTCCCGTGCGAAGAACGGGTACTTCAGCTAGTTTATCAATAAAAATAAAACGCCATAGTGACCTGTCATTCTTAAAACTAACGATTTCTGCAATATAGCTGCCAATAGGGATTTTTATGTATTTGAAAGTTACAAAACTCGCGACACTCTCTTGATCTCGATTTGCGATTTCATATTACGAGCCAATTTCTAGTTGCATATTTTTTTTAAAACAAAAGTTCCATTTCTGGTAGAATTTATCTTTTGGTATTATTTGCTGTTTATCTTACAAGAAAGTATATATTTCTACAAATGTAACTCGACAGCTGCATGGGTTGGTGCCTTCGTAGCTTTTTTTTTTCCCTTCCAAGTTTTATCAACTGTTTTGTTTTCCTTCCATTTCCAGTCTCTTTTCTTTATGTACTCCCATTTACTCTTCATGGGTTTGAGGATTCCAAAACATTCAACGAAAGTGGCTCTATTTCAGAAGAATAAGGCTATTGCTGCTGACAAACTCGTTTAGGAGAATCGTAAAAAAAAAAGGGGGGGGTTGTAAGGACTAGAGTTTTAATATTTGTAATAATTTATCGTGGCCATATCTGTCTTATATTTATTAGTTGTTTATTAAATGAATTCTTTGTGAATAGTTTTACGAGACTTTAAAAAAAAATTACATAGTGTGAATTTTTTTTTTGATTGACTACATTTTTTAAACGACCATCTCTTAATAAGCCATAATGTGACGGAGCAGTTTTTTTTCTAGACTCAGGAAATGACCGTTTCTACAGCCTTGCAAAAGATGCTTATCTTTCCACAAAAAATAGTGCACTCAGTTTTAGCTTCATTTATATAATTTTGAGCAAGGAAAACTACGCTTGCGAAATAAGTGTCTCCCTATAGTAAAACGATTGTATGCTTTCATATAAAAGTAATTGTGAATGGCGATATTTAAAAGTTATCTTCTTTCTTAAAAACGTGATTCTTTTTATATGTGTATATATATAATATATATATATATATATATATATATTTGTATTTCTTCTATCTGAATTTGCGTTGTTTTTAAGTAAGTGATATCTCTGCAGGCATTGGTCAATATTCATAAGTACCGCCTTCCTTTTTGAAAAAAATGTTTGAATTAGGAAGAGTTCACCTCTTTAAGTAATCCCTCTCCCATTTTAATGTACATGTATATATATTTTTTAAACAAGCATACAGGCATTAAGCGACTTATTTTTAATGAAAAAGGAGCTGGTCGTTTTAGAGAGGGTTTAATTATAACAAATTTTCCTTAAATAAATAAAACAAGAATATAAAATGGTCCTAAATTTTCGCACACTTACAATTCACTACAATTTACAACTGTTATGTAATAACGGTTATAGCTATAAGAAGTTTCTTCAGAAATTCCTGTTATATTGATAATTATATTCAGTCAAATACGTAAAACTCGTTCTACAGTTTTACAGTAAAAATCAATTGTTTCAGTTTTAAAAGTTTGCTTGGTTAGTAGACTTATTTTACATTTGCTTTATCAAACCTTGTACGCAGCATATCTAATAAATTTCTATTGCGTTTTGTATTCTGTAACACTAAAGTATTGATATAGATGTGCAATTTTAACTTTTAAGCAGTTTGCCAGAAATTTAATTAACTTCAAGCTCTTAATTCCTTTGTGTGTAAAGGTGATATTTTTTATTCTTATATTTTACCATATTGTCTTCAAAAATACTGTGTAACATTTTTATTTATATTAGAAAATAATTTTTTCTATTTTCTTAAATCTAATTAACTACCGTCGCATTGGTAGGAAAAGTACATAATAATGCCACCGAGTTACTATTAAAAGAGCATAAACATAAATCGTCCTGACATTTAATAAAGAACTGCGGCGCGAAAGAGCCTGAAAAATTCGATAAAATTATAAAAATAAAAGAGTTTTCTCAAGAAATGCGAATTCGTATTCGTAAATGAAACGGGAAAAAAATTACTCTGTCGCGAAAGATTTAAATTCTTCCTTTTGTCTTTAATTTAATGGATAAAGAATAATATTGGCCATTTTTTTAGTTTTACTGTTTTCTCTTTTATCTTGAAAACTTTAATGAATTTCATATTGTTCTATGAAATTGGTTTTGTTATTTTCTGTAGAATGGAATTATTTAAGTCGACCTTTGCAGTAAGATAAAACCAGGAAATTGTTTCAGTCCTGATTTAAAGAAAAATCGATTGCTTTAAAATTTCATGCATTTTAAAATACAATTTATTAAGATAAAATTTATGTAATTAATTGAAAAGTAGCTGTAATTTGAATCAAATGCTGGCAGTGAAAGTGTGAGTTATTGAAAATGAATTGCTGTCGAGTTATTGCATTTTGAATTACAGTTGTCAATATACCATAACTGAAAAATAGTGCTAATCTTCAGTTATAGTTTATAACGGTCGTTATTGGCTTGGAAAATGCGAACTTCATGGCTAAATTGTTATGTGCGATCGACCCGGAGAAAGTATATTTTGAAATATTTTGCATGATACCCACCAAAGTTTTATCCTGTAGAAAACACTTTGGAATTGAATAAATTAGTTTGCAAAACACGTTACGTTCTTTTACACTGCCCTCCAAAAGTTAAGGTACAACGTGTTTTTTTGTGAATTATATGGAAACGAATGAACATAAAAGCAAAAAATTTGGACTAACTGAGCACTAAATAGTTCTTTATTGAGTACGATATAGAAATTTACATAAATTCAACACAAACATGGTGTAAAAGCAAAAGAACACTTTTGGTAGAAAAGTCCACTTTTGGTGAAAACAGTTTATCAAAGCTTTTTGTGGAAACATGTGGTGAAAACATTACAAAAATTAGTTCTAATAAGGAATCTGTCCACCCTTAACTGCAATGCACTGGCGGCATTGATTCTCCATGCTGGTAGTTAAATTGTCGGACGCCTCAATAGGGAGCGAAGACCACGCACGGATTAGTTCTTGTTCCAGCTCATGCAACGATCTTGGAGAAGGACTTGAAGCAGCCACTTGTCTGCCAAGGTAGTCCCAAACATGTTCTATCGGATTGAGGTCTGGAGATTGAGTTGGCCATTCCATTCGCTCCAAACCTTGACTCTCAAGATAATCCTCAACAAACACAGCTCGGTGAGGTCGGGCATTATCATCCATGAGAAGGAAATCATTGCCAATAGCAGCAGCATATGGCCGAACATGGGCATCAAGGATCTCGTCCCGATATCTTACACCAGTCATAGTTCCTCCCGGAACACATGCAGGCCAGTGTGACCATCGAGTGGGATCCCTGCCCAAACCATTATTCCACCACCTCGATAACTGTGTCTTTTTACAGTGTTTGATTGATTGTATCAGGTGCTTCGTTCCCTCCAGATTAGCAGACGTCCTGAATCGCTCTCTAGTGTGAATCTGGACTCGTCTGTAAATAGTACAGAAGCCCATCGCTGTCTGTTCCAAGGAACGTGTTCTCTTGTCCAAGATAAACGGCCCCTTCTCTGTCGTCCGTTGAGGAGGACACATACAAGTGGTGACCTTGCATAGAGACCTGCATTGTGAAGAAGCCATCGCACCATACTAGCGGATATTCTTCTCTCTGATGCTACAGAGTGGTCTGCAACAAGTTTCGGCGCAGAAATGCTTCTTCTTTTCCGGGCCGAAAGAGCTATAAAACGATATTCTGCGCGTGTTGTAGCTCGTGGTCGGCCCAGAACACGTCTTTTGGGCACAAAAGCTTCCGTTTGATATTGATTCCAGAGACGGTGGACCACACTGCGAGATTAAGACGCCTAGGAGCAAAAGGCTGTAACAACTCTATTTCGTTACATACGACCGCCCGCCACCTTAAGAATCGGGCAAACAGTTTCTCTATTGCGGAACCCTACTACCTATTGTTAACGAATCTGCTAACAAAAGTTGTAAATCAACAAAAGTTACACGTGTCATTATGAAAGCCTGATATTTGCACATTTTTCTCTGACTCATAGATGCCTGCTCTTTTCTATAAAAACAAAGTGGTAGCTGTCGTTTTGCATAAAGTTCATTTTTATCATTTATATAAACCATAAATTTTACTGTCAGTGTCTTTTTTTTTTTTTTTTTTTTTGAAGCTTCGGAAAACATGTTGTTCCTTAACTTTTGGAGGATAGTGTAGATCTCAAGTAAGGCTGACATAATTTTTGTGTCATCACTTTGCTGTTAGGCTATCCATCTCAAATAAGTATCTGTAAAGTAAAGTTTGTCACGAGTAAAAGAATTTCGCATTTATTGAGATTTCGTAAAGATGGAATTAATTTTATTTATAGGAGTTAGAAAGACATTTGATTCATTCTGTGCGAAAAGCGAATACGCAGCTAGTTAATAAATAAAGAAATTTTATCGCTATATTAAAATTTTCTAGAGAGAAACATTTGGTTCGTTTGATTACAATTATAAGTACGGAACAATAATTCAATGACATGCCATTTAAGTGAGACATCGCTGTTGGGGGAAGCTCAGGTAGGGCAGTGTCTCCGATGTTGAAGAGCTTTAAATGTGGGGTTTAAGACATCTCAAATAACAGTACAATGGATTGACAGTGAAAGTACAGGACGATGTTAAAAATTGTGCTCCTTTATAGCATTTTTTACTAATTTTACTATCCCCCAATCTCTGTTACTGCCACACCGTGCTAAATAATGTGAATTAAAATAATGGTGGTTAACATTAATGGCTATTAAGCGAAAGCTATGCTATGGTTATTTGCCTGGGGGGGGGCACCTTGAATGGACGACTAATTTAAAAGGTTCTAACGCACATTCACGTTACATTTGGAGCAAGCTATCCGGTCCAAAACTCCGTAAAATTGTCAACTTCGCAAGAGGCCAGAATGCTAAACCTACACACTACTGCCATCTTCCAATGTTCAGTATTTTATCCACTCAGCCATTAAAATAATGATGTGTGTGTATAAACGTACATTGCTGAGGATTTAATAATATCTTTTAAAAATTAAAAAAAAAAAAAATGTTTAACAGCAGTATTTCCGTTTTAAGGCTTATTGAAAACTTGACATGAGCAAAAAAGAATGAACGTGTCGATTGAGCGAGTCTCTCTCTCTCTCCCTCCCTCTCTCCCTCCCTCCCTCCCTTCATTGTTGAGTCTTGTGAGACTGTTAGTGTTATCCCTCGTATATTTCCACTGAATTTTGCCTTTGAAAGTGTTTTATTTTGTGTGAGAATTACAGCATTTGTGAAAGCTTCGGTACTGACTGTTATGAACGAGCTACTGGCCGTTAGTGCCTGTGAATTTTGTACAGCTGATTGTTCGACTAAGTTCTAGAAGCAATAAAGTTATTGTTCCATCCTGGCAAGTGGACTCTTTACTAGAACTTTTAACACCTACTGGACTTTAGAACGACGAACCCAGGAATTAGCAGAGATTTTTGCAACAATACTACATCATGTACAGTGGAATCTGCTAAAGTGACCACCTGTCTATAATGGCCACTTTTGTACACACAATTTCACTTTAGAAACACCACATTTTACCAGTTACTAAGATTTCCAGTTCTGTTCTGCCTGAGGGTGGTCACATTAGACAGGTTCCACTGTATTTTGTGACAAATTATCGTATGTTTAATAATACATATTTTATTGAAAATGTATCTGTTTTTAAGTATTTTAAAACAATTGTAAATCAAATTACTTTAAAAAATTTGTAGTTTGCTTTAATTTTTTTGTTTCTTTTTAAATTATTCATTAATCGAGCTCAGTTGAATTTAGTACCCCGGTTAATGCGAAACATAGGATAACGGAATCTCGGATAATCGAGATATTATTGTACATAGTTTTTTCATGGCCTATAAATATTCCTGTTTATTTTTTCCCAGATGTTCCATGATGGATTTATGTATATATGTGTACCAGTTGCGTAGCCAGAAATTTTTCATGGGGGGGGGGTGGGGGCGGCGTTACGACTACTGCAACTCACATATATGTATACGTGTGTGTGATAAGGGAGTGAAGAATATACATTTTGTATGGCAAAAAACTCCTCATTGCGGGTGTGTGTGTGTGTGTGTGTTGTGACTCCCTATCCCCCCCTGGTGTGTACACATATATTAATGTTGTATCTTTATTTTTGCTATTGTGCTATTAATTTTCAACGCATGGTACTAATTTTTTCTGCTAGATTTTTAACAAAAAAATATTTCTCCCATTACCATAATTATTCCATTCTGTTTTGATGCAGAACGCTATGGTTTCGCTAAACTACTTTAAATTTATAATACCCAGTAAATATTCTGTTTCCCTCTGCATGAAAAGTTTTTTTGGTACATGTTTATTTAAATTCACGTGTTTTCATCCATTTATTTTATTTTATTATTTTTTATGCCAAGAAATAACATTTTATTTCGTAACTGAATTTGTTTAACTTGACATTTCCTTTTACTATTTATTTTAGTTCGCAGGAAAGGTTTTGTTTTATTTGCCTTTCTTGCTTTTGTGTGTGTTACACCGCCTTGTTGACCTTCCAGGACATTTCTACAACTAAGTAGCATATTTATGCTTCCGGCCGATTGAAATGTTTTGTAAATGCAAATGAAGGAGGAACAAAAGGGGTGTTTTTCTTCTTAAATTTGGTTTTCGGAAATGAATTTCTTTAGGTTTGGCATGTGGAACTTTTTTTTTTTTATCTGTATAACGGCGAGTCGATTTGCTATCCTTGCCTTATTGGATTTTTAATGTGAAATACTTAAAATAATAATAATCTCTGGTGTAATGTGACCCAATATATTTTGTATATTTTAATACGTTTGTGAATTATCACTATCGAAGTGTTTTGAAATTTATTGCCGGATTTCACGAGTAGTTCTTGAAAATTGCACAATTTAAACTAGAGAAAGGTAAGAGTTAAACTAACTTTAAACTAGAGAGTAAATTTAAACTAGAGAAAGGTAGAGACTTAAAGGTAATTTTACCTAAGTGCTTTTTTTGTAAAAGACTAACCAAACCTCTGTCGGAATTTTCCCTTACCTTTGCATCCCTGCATTGTCGTGGTTTGGAAGTTGCCTTGGCACAACCTATATTTTCTGTAGCTTTTAAACTACTTTTTTTTTTTTTTTTTTTTTTTTTTTTTGCAAGGTTGGTTACGCATTTGTTAAGCCCCAGTGCAGAAATTTAGTTTATATTTCAATGAAATTCTAGTTTTAAAAATATATTATACGTCTTTTGTGAAGATGGGGGGGGGGCATCAGTTGAATACTCCCCTTCAGAACTTTCAAAAAGTTCCAGAATATGAGAAAACATATATTTATTTTTATGCAAATTATGTTGTAAAATCTTGTCTCTCTGTCTTACGAAATACTTTCATTTGGAGAGTCCGTACCAGGGTTGGAAAAATCTGAAAAATATACATGTCTGTTCGGATACGAAAATAAATAAATAAAAATAATAAAAATAAACTCTTAAATTTATCATAGTTGTGGATAAATATTTGTGTAGATTAATATTAGTGACCGACCGTGGACCGATACTTTCTAAAGTTCACTAACATTTGGCATTTTAACATAGGAGGAGAGCTTTCTCCCTTTCACGGAATTTCCTGAAGCAACCCAAAGATAGCTTAAGTTCCTACAGGAAACTTTTTTCTAGCTGCCTCTGCAGATAAATTTAGTGATGTTTGCATGTTTAATATTTTGTCTTTTTGATGAGTAAATATACACGCATAATACATTTGCAATATGTTTGCAGAGTGTCCACCACCTGGAAAAACCTGGATTCACCAAAAATATCTGGATAAACCTGGAATCACAAAAAATGTCTCGATTTAAAAAAAAACGGTTTTGCGCCCCTTTCTCTCTATCGCGATTTATGAAATGCATGACAGCGCGTCAGATGCCCTATTTTTTTCTAGCTTTCGCTGTTTTTCTTTACACCAGGGTCGCTAGATTGAATTTACTAAACAAGCTGGCCAAACTTCTGGGGGGGGGGGAATTTTTAATTGACGTCATGTAAAAACTATAAGGTGTTTTGTTAATTAACTGGTCAGTCATTTTCATATTAGCTATTTATGATGCTTTTGAAGGCTTTTAAGGATTTATGATTATGAGAACCGTAACAGGACAACCTACCGAGGGAGTTAATCCCAGCACTTCGGAACAGAGCTGTCTTAAGACTTCTTGAGGCCCTAGGACCCTAAGCAAAAGTAGGGTCCACCTGCGACCCTTTTATCGAATTTGGTGGTTATATTTTTAAGCCTCTCCTATAAACAGGATTCTACAGCTAAAACGGATATGAACGAATTACATACATGAGATGTGCTAAATGAATTCTCATAATAATAAAACAAAGTTCAAAAAATGTCCACTAGATGGCGCTTTTCATAGTAAAACAGCAAATTTTCCATGGAAATAGCTAACTAAAAATGTACAAATAGTTTCAACATTTATTCAATAGTTTTTGAACATTTATTAACTTATTCGACCCATTTTGTGAGCTGATCTCACCATACAAAGTGCCACCTAGTGGATATTTTTTGAACTAAACTTTTGCACAGTCCATATGCCAAATTTGATGCCATTGTGCTCGCCTGTTTCAGCTGTAGTAACAAAAGCAATCCTACTAATATATAAATGTCAATGTTTGTATGTATATTTGTTATTCTTTCACGCTGAAACGGTTTCACGGATTTGGGTGAAATTTGGAATAAAGACAGTTAAAATTCTGGATTATCAAATTGGCTACTTTTTATACCGCGGAAAAAAAAAAAACACCACTGTTCCTATAATATACAAAAGAAACTATATTTTATAAAAAAAAAGAATACAATTGAGTTTTTTTTTTTTTTTAAACAAAGCCGTCGACAGGTGGTGCAAACTTATAGAATACGTAGTTTTTAATAAAGAAAACACCAGATTTCCTCTTCCGCAGGCAAATTTGAAATAATTGGCACACGGTTTCATTTTATGTTGAAATATTAATTGAATGAGTCACGTGACTAACCGTCAGCATCCTTTTTTTTTCACGGCGTGCAAAAATACAATCTTTTCTAACAAGTAGATCTGCAGCATTTAATATACATTTGTAAGAAACCCACTGTATCACATGATTGATGCTCTATGCATCGTTAAATGATGCTAAAATAATATTTTATCTTGTGCTACGCCTGACTTGGATAAAGAATACACCTGAATAAGTTTTTTAAACTTTCATTCAGTTCGAATTGTGCATTTTTCTCCCTATTTCATTTCTATTGTATTACATCCAGATAAAGTATGTTAGAAATATCAATTTTAATTTTGTTTAATCACACTTATGAATAATGATACACTATAATGAAAGAAAACTGGGAAGACGCATGGATTATGATACTCTTTTAATATAATGATAGTATATTAGTGCGTATTTAAAATCTGAAAAAGTTTCGGATTTTCTTACTTTATATATATATATATATATATAACGGCCAATATATCCAGAAGCTTTTCAGAATTAATATAGGATGAAAATAATTTGTACCTTTTTGTAGGTTTTTATTATTAAACCATCTTATTTTTGTAACTAGGGGTGCCCAACATGGTAAGCATCACATCGGGGCGCCGGAGCATAAAAGGGGGCATCTTTTTTACGTTAGAACGGGGCGCCACTTACCCTAGCGCCGCCACTGTTTGTAACCATCTTAATTTTAAATTCCATTCAGAATCTCAGAGATTTCAGTGCCAAGGAAGCCGGTGAGATACAGGATTCTCTCCGAACAAGATTTATTAAGATGACGAGCCAACTGGTCGCCGGATCCGGCTAGTAATATTATAAATGTCAAGGTTTCTATCTATGTTTGTTACTCTTTCGCGCTGAAACAGTTTGACGAATTTGGATGAAATTTGGAATAAATACAGTTAAAGTCCTGGATTAAGAAATAGACTACTTTTTATCGCCCGAGTAAAAAACAAACAAACAAAAGAAAAACAGTTCTTTGTATATTGTAGCGTCAATGTCTTTTATCCCCACCACCAAAATATATATATATATATATATATATATATATATATATATATATATATATATATATATATATATATATATATATATATATATTGCAAAGCCGTCGACCGATGGCGTAAACTTATAGAATACGCAGCTTCTAATAAATAAAACATGAGACTTTCGGGACTTAAAATCCAGAAGTTAAAAGGTAATTTTTATTTGATTACGCATTTTACGTTTGACTTTTCAAGTTAGTGCAAACGTTTTGGAAAGTGAGGAGTTGCAAATAGATATTTCATGTATGAGTTTACGAGGAATTTTGTTTAAATATGTTTTTACTATCAACGATATTGTGTTTAGAACCAAGATGGCTGCCTTTTATTGATGGAAACCTCATCAATAAAAGGCAGCCATCGTAGTTCGTTTTGAATTTAAGTTTTTTGAAAACGCCTTTTACGGTAAGGTTTGTGCAATGACTTTTCTGAGATTTTGCGTTGACTAGGGATTGCTGACATTTTTCACTTGTATTTCGATTTTGTTTTCATTGTTATAAAAATGTTTTTGTAGGGGGGAAAAGTGATAATTTTAAAATTAACGAAAAATAAAAAAAAATTAAGAAGCTGTAGCAAATGAAATGCATTTACTTTTATAATAATCAGGATAATAATCAGGCCCCGATTAACATCTGAAGTGAGGGGAAGCTCAGTCCAGTGGCGGCTCCTCCATTTGGGCACATGAGCACGTGAACCCCCAGACGGAAAACTGGAAAGAATAAGCGCATTAGAAAATTAAATTTTAAAAACATAAGTACACTTCTAGATTTTTGTGAATTTAAAACGTTAGTTTTACTCTCCCACACCCGCCACTATTATTAAGTACGTTTATTATAGCAAACGCACTGTATCGTAGGCTACTATAGCACAGTCTTTCGACGGTCGCACGTGCGATCGACCGAACGGCCTTTTGAACCGGTCTCGGAGGAAAGACGCGGAGAAAGTTGCCGTAGAAGCCAAGCGCTGCTAATATGACTCCGTTCGTACACATTTTTTGTGCTCACGGAGGAATTTTTTGCCGTTATCTCTTCCGGATTCTTCCTTAGTTTGTTGTGTTCAGTTAGCTAATGCATTTTTTTCATTTTCTTATCATTTTTCACTACACTATTGATTACGAATTAGTGTAAATAGATAAGATGAGAGTTAAATAATTTTCGGAGCTAAAGCAATGACATTTTTCAATATTATCCTTTGAAAAAAAGTGAAATAAAAAATCAAGAGAACACTTTTGCTAAAACTTATCTTGGTGACGAAATGTTAGACCAAAGATGACTTGCTTTCTTTCAGTTGCGTGCATTGTTTTCCTTTAACTGCTGGAAATGCAAGTATATTTTAACTTGTAAGGTGCGCCGTATCTACCTGTTTAATTTTCGAAATTAATTTTGTGAACCTCCATTTAAATAACCCACGAGCCGCCACTGGGTCAGTCTCATTTCCGCCCCCCTCCCCGTTTTGTTTTAAAAAAGTAAAGTTTTAATGATTTTCTTTGATAAAAATATTTTATTCGTTAAAATGAAATTTCATTGATTTAATTAATTGTATTGATTTCCTTTGATAAAAATATTTTGTTCATTAATCTGAAATTTTCCTTTTATAAAAATATTTTATTCATTAATCTTCATAATAGTTTAGTTCATTGTAATGAGATTTTACAATATTTTTGAAATTACTTTAGAAAGTAAACTAAAAACATTACCTTACTGGAGCATTGAACTTAATTTAGTCGTATTTTTCATTAGACATTTCTTTTTTTTTTTAGGAATTCTTTGTTTGTTTTGATGACATCATAAAAATCATAGCATGACTGTTCAGAATTAATTTTAACATTTGGAAGATGTTTCAGACTATGTTAGAGGATTTTAGAAGACACAAAACATATTGAAAGTCTACCCCTTTGTCCCGACCAAATGTTCACCCACAATAGAAAAAACTCTCTCAATTGAGGCAGATATGACCAAGACATCGATAACTGAAACAAGTTAGATATGTTGTGATATGGTATCAAGACTTCTGAAAAACCTTAAAATAGCTTTCTACTTCTCGTCATTAAAAATTTTTACAATAACTTAAAAGATCAATTAAAATCAAAATTTTGAAATTTTATTGCTGTTTTGCAGTCATTTTGGCCCCCCTTCAAATTCTGAGGGGAAGCTTAAGCTTCCTGAGCCTTTTCGGTAATCAGGCCCTAAGAATAATATCGTTGTAACTAGATGAAAGTGTAATATGTTTTCTGTCGACGTTTTTTGTGTCTGGAAGCAAGATGTCTGCCATTCTGAAACTCGGGAGTTGCGTCAAGAGTCTGAAAGGTAAACCTTTTACAAAACACGGCACTTGGCGAAAAACAAAAGGCGCCAAGAATGGTGGGTGGGCGATACTAAAGCTGTTCCAGCGCTTTAGTGCGTATTTGAAATCTGAAAGTGTTTCAGATTTTCTTCCCCTTTTTTTCCCCTTTCCGTTTTTGATAACGGCCAATATATCCAGAAGCTCGTCAGAATTAATATAGGACGAAAATAATTTGTACCTTTTTGTAGGTTTTTATCACTAAACCATCTTATTTTTGCAACCAGGGGCAGCCTGACACGGTAAGCAATGTAAACATCGCATCGGGGCGCCGGCTTCGAAGGGGCGTCATTTGGAACTCAAAAACTAAGTAAAGAATAAAAGGGGGTGTATTTTTTACATTAGCACGGGACGCCACTTACCCTAGGGCCGCCCCTGTTTATAACCATCTTAATTTTAAATTCCATTCAGAATCTGAGTGATTTCAGTGCCAAGGAAGCCGGTGAGAAACAGGATTTTCTCTAAACAAGATTTATTAACATGGTTAACCAACTGGTCGTCCAGGGACGGCCAAAGGGGGGTGCGAATGTAGGCGGTCGCCTAAATCCCCGCTCTTGAAGAAGCCCCGCGTCTGGACCTTTTTTTTGTTGTTGTTGTTATCGCATTAGACCAAGCTTGGTACATGTTTGCAATATATCCGAAAAAAGCCAAGAAATAAAGCTAATATGTACTGGCAGTGGTAATAGTAACTTACATAAGACATGATAGAAAAGAGGCCCCTCACGTCTGTCGGGCCGACCCTGGGTCGCCGGAGTCTATAATAAAATGAAATGTATTATAATAAAATGAAACACTAGTGTGATATTTTAGGCCTAGACGCGAACGACGGGAAGACATAAAAATGCAGCCTTGCCCCTGTTGCCAATTGCCATGTAGTTTGAAAATCCCTGTTTCTCGGAGAATATGCCCAGAAATAACATTTGACGATTGAAATCATTCTGATCATGATCATGGAGCTATCAACTCAATAATTTATTATTGTGGTGTCTATAATACTTCCAGTAAAAAAAGTTTTTTTTTTCTTCTGTACATGAACAACAAAGATTTATGGACTATGGTGATAAGTATATTTTATACAATTAAGTAAAAAAATTGTCAAATGAATCAAAGATTAACTCATAATCTCGTAATTACATTGATCTGGAAAATTTGTGCTTGAAGTCTGGATAAACCTGGATATTCTCTAATCAAATTCGAGTGGACGGACGTCACGTTTTCTTTAAAAATTTTCCCTAAGCTTCGAGAATATCGTCATTTACAACTGAGCCCTAATTTTATAAGGGCAGGGAAAGATTTTTGCCTTGAAAAATTGTTATCTGTGCATTTTCATGATCGTACTCTGTTGCTAGACAAAGCTGACTTCGTTACCGGTAGAAGATACTAGAGATGAGGCGGGCTCAGCCCGAGCCCGGCTCGGGCCCTGTAATTCACGATTGCGTTCGGGCTCGGGCGGGATCGGGCTCGTGAAAAATGTCTCCTTTATTGAACATACTCCTTGAAACGGATTTTAAAAAGCGATTCATCGGAAAAATAAACATACTGATGTGATGCTAGGACTTGCAACAAAATAATGGATGGGTAAAAAGCTAGCTTTTTCACATAATTTACTAAATGGTGTGCTGTGCTATTTCATTTGCGTATGTGTGTTAAAATGCTGTTAATTCAAAATTTTGGCCTCATTATTTACTGCTCTATCTTAGTTAAATGTATATATTCACATCCTATCATAAAATATTTTTTGAAAGTAATTTTGTTCCTACCAACTAAATTCTTATGCAATAATATATATTCTTATGCAATTCTATGCAAATATGCAAATTTCTTAAATTTATTATGCAAAATCTCTTTTTCTGGACGTGTTTTAAGAAATTTTTTAATGTCACTATAAGAGATTAATAACTTGTATTTTTCTGTATCTAATATATCTAAGTACATACGAATGTTTAACACTGATGTGACTACTCAACGGAATTTTTAATAAAAATTGAAACATTATTGTTATTTGATAAACATGGATATAAAGAATTAGAAAGTGCATTAAGAATTTCCAACTATATTTGTCTTTAATTTGCACAAATGGTAAAATTTATCGGATTGTATTAATGAAGTAACTGAATTTTATTTATCTTTAGCTGAAATTTCGGGCTCGGGCGGGCTGGGGCTCCGACTTAAATAATATTGCTCGGGCTCTGGCGGGCTTGGATTAAAAGTCTTCGGGCTCGGGCTTCAAAAAATGAGCCCGAACTCATCTCTAGAAGATATGTCATTTCAATATCAATCCTTGCATTATCTTTTTGTGAACTCGTAATTGAAGATAAGGAGATCTGCGTACAATGAGTTTTGCTGGTGTTACTTTTCGTCTGCAGGATTTGAAATTACTGCATTAGAATTATTGATTTTGTTTTTGAGAAATAATTTGCTGCGCGAAATATGGAAGCAAAATTTCCACGTGCGAATAAAAAATCAAAACAACTATATTCACGTGTTTCATTTTCCCTTTTTTTTCCCCCTGGCTGTCGTAACCCAGTGATTTAATAAGACCTGTTTGTTCCATTGCTCTTGTTAAGCAGACCATAAATCGAAACCGTCATTGAATGATTCATACCACCTTTCCACTTTCGCTGTGAGTTTTAGTTTTACCTTAGTTGTTTGTTAGTCCCTTCGTTTGAATATGGAGCGTTATCTTTCAAATATGGCGAAAAAGCGTTTATTACGTTCTTTTAACACAGTAAGTCATTATGAATTCTATTCTTTCTAATGTGGTTTTTTTATAGTATTTCGTCTATTTTTGGATTAACCTTATTTACTTTCGTTGGCAAAAAATTTCAATCTCGAAGAAAAACGTAGTGTTGGGTTGTTGTGATAATCTTAACTTTCTGATTTAACCAGTCCAAGAATTTTGGAATCTATTGACTGGTTGATAATTTGTGATGCTAGTCACTAATAGGCTAAATAGTCCAACTCGTAACCAAGCCGATTATACCCGGTTGTGGTTTATTTTCCATACGTAATATCTATATATTTGTTTTGTAATTAATGATTTTTATAATGCTGCAATTATTAGTTAAATCAAGCATAAATAATAATGACTGTGAAGCACTTTTTCTAGCTCTAGATTTAAATTAATTTTCTTTCTTTCTTCTTTTTTTTTCAGCTGGTTGGGGGAGAATTTGACATGGAACTAAATTTTGTCATACAACAGCCGCAAAATATAGTTCATATGTTAGATTTGTTGGATCACTGCCCGTCCAATTTGCAGGTAAGTTCAATGTTTATTTTCATTCGAATAATGTTTGTTCGAAATGCAAAAATATCACTTTTCATTGTATATTGAATTCTATGAATTGAGCAAAATGAATGATTTGAAAGTACAAAATGTGTGAAATTTGCAGTGTAGCGATAATTCGTAGGTACAGTTGTCCCTCTTTATATCACGCATGTCGGGAAGTCATGATATAACTGGCGGAGGAGAGGGATAATGGGATAAAATTTTACTTTCATGAACACATGTACTTAAAATATTACAAAACTAATCGTATAAGTATCAGGGGTTGCGCTGGCTCTTTTTAACATTTCGCCAAATTAGATTTTTCCGGACATTATTAAGAAGAGTAATCGTCAATACTTCCGCCAAAACGTATTTTCTTTCGCCAAACTAATTTTATTTTCGCAATTTGCGACGCTGGCGATTGACAGCGCGATCCCTGAGTATTGTAATACAAGATAATCACTTAAACAATAAACAAAAAAAGTTAATTATTTACATTGAAGTTTATATAAGAAGATTACACAGAATTTTAATTGGTTAATGCCTTCGCCAAAATGAGATAGGAGCTATTTCCCAACCAGCTTTCTTTTCTCTCTCTCTCTCTCTCTCTCTCTCTCTCTCTCTCTCTCTCTCTCTCTCCCCCCCCCCCCCCCCGTGTCTCATAATCTTGGGAGATCTTTTCTCTAATTCGTATTATATCTTATTAGAAAAGTTGAATTTTTAGCGAAAAAAATTTCAAAGAAAAAGATTAAAAACAGAAAGGGGTGTGGTATGGGAGACATAGAAAAAGCTAGATACATCCGAATACGCGATATATCGTAGGGGAGGGGGTACTTTAACAGTATAAAGATGACGGGCGCCTGTATTTCTTTGTGTAAATCCTGAAACAGACTTCTTTAAACGAAGAATTCAACAGTGAGTTAGTTCCTATAGATCATTTTTCAGATAACTGAAATATTATTGCATTAATTGCATTAAAGCTTCTCCTAAGGAAGACGGATTTACAAATTTGCCACTATCAAGATAAGCAAAAGCTCCGCTTGTACTACTGCCTTAATGACCCAGCATCAAGTGTATCCGGCTCAAACATAGTTTTCCAAAGTATTTTGGCTCTCGAAACACGAAAATCACGTTAGAAAGTTGAGATTAGCTCGTTTCCAAGATACAGAACCAATTTGGGTAATAAAGCCTCACTATAGCTTGTTTGTATGGATACTGTGGCTCGTACAGCATCTGTACGTTCCATCAGCCATTCGGTCCGTTCTTGATTCGTCTAATCACTCTAATCTGACAATTTCTAAACCACCTCAAAATTGTGAATAGAAAAGGATGATGCTGAAGAAGTCACCATTAGACCTGGGACTTCCCATGATTCAGATTTCGAGGCACGCGATTTGTGAATGAGCCCCACTGATTAAATCAGACAAAATTGAGTGATATCTCGTTAGAGATACGGACTTGCCAAAATAGAAAGCATGGCATATGTGCTAGCTTCTTCAGTCAATCAAATACGAGAATCACAAATGGCAGATCCATGGGGGCAGTTTTTGCTGTATTCCTGGAAACGAAGTTAGGCTACATTAAGTACCAGTAGCGGATCCAGGGGAGGGGCTAGGGGGCTTCAGCCCCCCCCCAAAGGAGATTGCTCAAGGGTAACATTCTGCTATATTATACACTTTAAATAGCTAAAATGATCATATTTTCTTACTTAGCCCCTCCCAAAAGCCTAATACATTGGTTTAGACTAAAATTTTGATTTATAGTACATTTTAATTGGTTGAAATAAGCTTTTTAAAAAATTTAGCCCCTCCCAAAAAAAATTTCTGGATCCGCCACTGTTAAGTACTGCTGTTTTCTGTGTTGAGGAGACTCTTGAGATAGAAAATCTCACTACATAAAATATAAATGGTCTTCAAGAAATCTAAATTCCTGGAAGAGAAATGTTGATAATGAGCTTTTATTAGATCCAAATAACACCCTGATTAGCTTCAACTTCTGTTTCAACACCTATATATTAAGCTGGGAATAATGAAGAGCTTTGTAATTGTCTTTCCAATCCCTTAGAGTGGAACTGCCAATTGTTAATTGATACAAAGGTTAAGGAGGGAGTCTCTGTGGGCCCTCAAATACTCTCAATTATACAGAGCCTTACCTTTGATAAAATATTAGAAGGGTAAGTGAAAACAGCCTGGGAAGCCCTTAAAGGTGTGGTACGCGGATTTCTAGGCAGTAGGAAAGACAAAAACTACCAACAGTTGGTGAAAAAACTCCTACAATAGCTCTGTGACCTTGTATTCAGTATGCCTGAAACTTTTACCTGTCCCGCCCATCTTGAATTTTTCTCTAAAAACTGTGGCGCTGTAAGCGGTATTTTTTAAAAATATCTCTTCAACGGAACGCAGATATCACGTCGTTGGAGAAAGTTAAGGCTGTTCTTCGAAAAAAAAGAACTCTGTTTTTAGTCTTGGTACACAAATTGAAATAAACTAATAGCACCATTTTCTCCAAAAAATTCCAGATGGTTCTTCATAAGCTGTTTTACACACTACGATAAGCGAAAACGCTGTGGCTTTTGTGAAATTTCCAGAAAAAATTCTTAAACATGGACTTGAGCTGCAAGATTTTTCGAAGAGTGACACGCTTTGCGAAAATTTCCGATTTTTAAGAATTTTTTCTAAAAGTATTGAAACGGATACAGGTTGGCCTGTCTTCGCAGTATGTAATACAGCTTGTAAAGAGACAGTTTCAAAATTTTGAAGTGCCTGGCATCATTAGTTTATTTGTGATTATGTACCAAAATCACATGATTTTTTCGAATAACACCGTTAATGCTGGATAGCAACTGCTGGACTATTAAAAGCGATGCTCCATTTCACGTTCAGTACAAGAGGTAGGCCAAAAGAAAACGTTCACATAAATAAGCTAAAATTAACTCCTGTTTTTGAACAAATTAAACATGATCTATTGCATTATATTTATTAAACATGATTTTCTCCATCGCCCATTTACCTTCCAGTCGATGGGTAGGCTGTTTGTGTGTCTTGAAAACACGAGCTAATAAAAAAATTTCATTTATATATTCATTTTTTTTCTCGATGCGAAATTAGTAAGAATAGGCAATTTAGAACCCGGATACAGACACGACTTTTTGTTGTTGCGTAGCTAATTAACCGTCTAGGGCTGTAGTGTAACTAGCAGGGTTGTAGCCAGAGGGGAGGGGCTGCAGTCCCCCCCCCCCCCCCCGAAATGGGACACTTTACTTAGCTTGCAATTGAACTTTAGCTTGCAATTTGTTATTTAGTTTACAATTGAACTTTAGCTTACATTTTGATACCCAGCCCCCTTGATTTTTCAAACCTAAAATGTATGTTTTTTATATACAATAGACTCTTGACTTAAGCGAGGAGTGCGTTCCAAGAACCAAGGCCGTACCCAGGGGCACCCCCCGAAATTTAGAATTATTGTTAACAAAACAATAATAATGGAGCTTTTTTGTGAAAATTTTAGCCTTTTTCAACTTTTGGTCCCCCCACCCCGAAATTTTTTTCTGGGTACGGCCCTGCCAAGAACTTTTTCCGTAAGTGAAAATTTCACGTTGTGAGATAGGGTATGTATACGAAACAGATACACAGTTATTTTATGAATATCCTTCAAACAATTTTAAATCATTCCCTAACAAAATACTATTACCATTTCCCACTTAAAGTAAATGAATAAATGAATTTTGGCGCTTCTGACTGTTGGCGAAACGTAAAATCCAATTCGCGTAAGTCAAATCGCGTTGTAGCACCAGTCCACTCCACTGTATTAATCATTAATCAGAAAATAGCTAAACCAACTGGGTGGCCCTATTATTTTGATCATTTTTTCCGTTTTAAGGAAATGGTACTGTTCATGAGCACCCGTAGTAATTTTTCAAACGTGTAACTGTAACAATATCAGTTCTGATTTCGCTTAGTGATGCAATTTATATATATCGTAAGCAATATTCTGAAAATATAGAGGGGCAAGTGCTGTACCTTGCCCCCTTATGGTCGCCCATGGTGTTGTTCTGTGAATACGAAAAATCGCCTTTTATCTCTTAATCGTAAAGCTCACAAAAGGTTACAAAGTCGTCTAAAGTTTTATGGTATTCAACCGGATATTTTCTATCAAATGCCCTATTGTATTGGCTACCTGTTTCGGGAAGAAAGATGTTAATATGTCTTGCATTGTAAAAATTTATTTCCCCCAAACATTCATATCGCATCATATTAATTCAATATTTTAATTTTAAATTTCAGTACAAAGTGACCTTTGATATATTTACCGTTAATTAAAAGTTACCATTCTATTTAGCTATTCTAAGAAAAAACATTTTGGACTTTTTGAGGAAACATTCTTCTAGAACAGTGTTTCCCAACCAGTGCTGATATAAAACAAAAATTAACAATTTTTATGTCGTTTCTAATGTTACGTAACCTTATTAAAATATTTTACACATGCATAAACCTAAATACACAGCCAACGTGTATACATCAAAAGAGAGCATATTAAAGATAGATTCTAATTGGGGGGGGGGGGGGGTGCATAGGCAGAATGAGCAGGTTCGCGGAATATATTAGCTGCTTTCACCAGCCCGCAGCTGAAGAAAGTTTCAGTGCCCTATTCTAGATTAGAGATGAGACGGGCTCAGCCCGAGACCGGGCCCGAACCGGGCTAGGGCTCTGTAATTCCCAATTGCGTTCGGGCTCGGGCTCGTGAAAAATTTCTCATTTATTGCACATACTCCTTGAAACAGATTTTAAAAAGTTATTCGTGAGGAAAATAGAAGTACTTAAAAAAAAAAAAAAAAAAAAAAAAAGCCGCACGGGCGCCTAGAAGGTGCGTGAAGCTCTTTGGGTATTTCAGAAAGGCGGCTTATATTGCTTAGTTAGTCATCAGATCGGACATTATTTGATAAAAATGGATATAAAAAATTACTAGTAGAAAGTGCATTGAGAGTTTGCAACTATATTTGTCGTTAATTTGCATGAATAGCAAAATTTATTGTATTCTATCAATGAAGTAATTGAATTTTTTTTATCTGTAGCTGAAATTTCGGGCTCGGGCTCCGACTTAAATAATATTGCTCGGGCGGGCTCGGATTAAAAGTTCTCGGGCTCGGGCTTCAAAAAATGAGCCCGAACTCATCTCTATTCTAGATCATGCGACGTACTATTGTGAAAATTCATAAAGGCATTGAAATTATTGCTACGTGTAAATCAGGTAAATGTTATTAAGAAATTCGTTTTCTTTTATGAGGCTTCGTAATCAAAAGAATTATTCTCTTCAGCATGTTCATGGTCTATTAAATGCATGAGTCATTAAAACTTAAATGGAAGTATGATTGCAAAAATTATTCTTATAGGACCATTGTTAAAGAATCATTTGCCAAGCAGTATTAATAATAGAAATGAAAGAATTTTTTTAAGTCGATTTTGTTAGATACTTATAAACAATTCAGTTCGGTATTTAGATCATTGTTTTCAACACCTGCTGACCAGCGAAAATAGGAAAATATTTTGCGAATCGCCGTCGGCTGAAAATAAAAATAATATTTTAATGAGTATTTTACACGAATTCAATTTTTAATTAATGAATATTTTCTGTCGCTTATTTTTTACTAAGTTTAATTTTTTATGTGACCGGCACCAGTCTGCGCGCCAGTGGTTGGGAAACAAATTTATATACTCCACAATTTTAAGACGGTCGATCTAACGGTGTAGACTTAGACTGAGGTTTTTTTTTTTTTTTTTTTTTTTTTCACCGCCATTGTGAATCGGACTGCTCTGAAATTAAATTAATTCTATCCCCACCTCCTTAAAAAAAAAAAAAATTTATAGCAATGAAGCTCTGTTTTTTTATTTTTTTTTTTTTTTTTTTAAGAACAATGACTTGCTGATAGAAAATATTTTTGGCTTCTCACTTTTAAATCACTGGCAAGGGCAGAAATCTCTTGTGTCTATGTTTGTGGTAATTAATAATGGTGAATAATTATTAAGTGAAGTAGTTAAATTTTATAAGATAAAATAATATAGATATCAGTGTAATATCTTGAAATAAGAATACTATTTGAAAAAGGGATATTTAATAATAATGTAAAGTCCCATTTTCAAAATGTTGTAAAAAAAGAACTACTCGTCAGAATGACTTCAAATTTGATCTCTCTCTCTTTTTTGGGGGGGGGGGGGGGGGGGAGGGGGGTGGCATGAGAAAAATAAATATCACTAGATGGCGCTGTAAACGGCATAAAGAAATGGGATTCGATTACAAGTAAAATTCTGAATCAATAATGACGCTGTGGCATGAGTTGCACATTAAAAAATTGTACTGTTCAATATGCATAATTATTTCAGGTTTTTTTTTTTACGGAAAAAATGGCTTAAAGTCATTCAACAGCTGTGGCACTATTAGTGGAAAGCCCATCCACCTCAACAAGGTCGTACCACATTGGATGGGAAAAATCGGTTGTTAATTGCCCTTGAATCAAAAACTGCATAAAAAATAATGATTCAATTTTTAACTGTGCTTGGGCCAGAAACTGCATAGAAAGTACACAATGATTCAGTTTTTAACTGCACTTATGCCAAAAACTGCATAAAAAGCACATAATTATGTGGTTTTAACTGTCTTTGGATCAAAACCCACTAAAAAACTACTATAAGAATGCCAGTTTCAATTGAAAAATTATCGTTAAACTTGCACAAAACATGTTTGATATGTTGTCCACAGTTTTCCGCAAGTTGGAAATAATAAACAGCAAGTACCATAACAGACAGTAGTGTCTCAGGTATCACAGTGCGAAAGTGTCCATGCTTTCAGTTCAGCTAAATTTACAATCAGTTCACTGAACATAAAATTTTTAAGGTAACCCCACAACCAAAAGTCACAAATCTTAGGTCCCATGATCTTGAAGGCCAGGCTGTTGGAAAATGACAACTGATAATTCTATCATTTCGAAAATTCCTCATGAGCAATTTGCACAACACAGTTTATTTGCAGAATGAAGCAGTACTGGTACATGAGTGAATGGGTTTTCCTTAGACCTATCTTGCAATTTTGTGTGTTGACATGACAAAGCCTTGGAAATAGAAATGGGCTTCGACTGTCTACAAAATTTTCCATGCCCATTTATTGTCCACTTCCATGCAAGCAAGAAATTATAGAGCAAAAGTGTATTTTACAGGTAAGTCAGCAGGAAGCAACTCCTATACATGGGTTATTTTGTGTGTATAGGAATTAATTATCTTAATTATGAAAATCATGTCTTCAGACCTTGACAAACATCAGACAGCCATTTTTCACACCCTTTAATGACCAGAATTTCTTTAGCTGCTAGCTCATAGTTGCCTTACATATAAAAGAGCTTTAAGCAGAGTATGATCCTTATTGTGAGACTCATCACAAGCTGTTCAGATGCAATATGTGGAGAACTCGTGACCTACATTTTTATTACAAAGAAATGCAATTGTTGTGAGCATGAGTGTCTCTTACATTGCATAGTATGCTGCTTAGAGCACCATCTATTGGTATACTTTGGATTTTTTTTTTTAATGAAGAAGTAGACTATATAATTTCACCTTTCTTCAAGTATATTCATTTCAAATTTGAAGTCATTCTGAGCAGTGATTTTTTTCTTGCAGTATTTTGAAAGTATAACTTTAATTGTAATCGCTCTGTATTATGTACATTCTTGCACTATGAAAGTAACTTTATTAGTATTAAGTACATTTTTGTTGAAATATTTTGTATTGCAATAATAATCTTTGATGTGCAACTTGTTTCATGCATTATCTTGTCTTTTTAGGCTGAAGTTTGGAGTGTATTTATTGCAATTTTAAGAAAAAGTCTTCGGAACTTGCAGGCTTGTACAGATGTTGGACTTATCAAGCATGTTCTTTCTAGGTTATCACGTGTTGAAGAAGTTGTAGCAGGTAATCACGGTTTAGAACTAGATTTTTAATTAAATTTTTTTAATCAACCTAGCCCTTAAATCAATAGATAGATAACCTCTGATTTTTGGTTCCCATCCATTGCAATATCAGGAATTGATGCAGACTAAATTTGGGTCCATTTATTGGCCTCTTCACAAAATTATTATTGATTAAAATAGCCCCTTTACAAAAATATAATCAATTAAAATAGCCCCTTACAAAAATACAGTCAATTAAAACGGCCCCTTTAGAAAAATATAATCAATTAAAACGGTCTCTTCACAAAAATACAATTGATTGAAATGGCCCCTTTATTAGCATTTTACACTATATTTAAATTTTTTTTTGTTAATTATTTTAACAACAAGAAAGTGATATTTACAAAAATTAGTATGAGAATTTACAAAAATAGATGTTGAAATTCACAAAAATAAAAAGTTTTCACAAAAATGGGACCCTGGAAAAAATTTCTGGATCGACTTCTGAATATAGGGCTCTCACAATTAACAGAGAAGGAAGGGGGCGAATTTTCAGTCCAAACGATCGCATCTTGCTATAAGTATCATTTTATGTGTGTTTTTTATACAAAGTTTTTATTTATTTTATCGTTTAACACCAATCTTTTGAGTGTTTTTTCCATAACAGAGAAGTGGTATGAACGCTTAAGTTGTCCATACCAGAGCCTAATTACTGAAAAGGCTTGGAAAGCTTGAATTCAAATTTTTAAGGAAAATTAAAAGGGCCTAAAAATGACTGAAAAACTGCTATAAAAATTCCAGTTTTTGTTTTTAAATGCAAGTTTTCTTCTTTTAGGGAGCGGTAGAAAGTTTGTCAAAGCAAGAAAATATAAAATACTTTAACCCTTTCAGACCTGATTTAAATAATTATAATTTCATTAAATTTTCAAGCAAAATTGCTTTTTATTTAAGTGCATAAACAATTAAATATATTCTGTAAGAAAATATAAACAAATTTTGTGGCATTTAATTTTGAATGAAGGGTTTGAAAAAGGGAGCCCAAAATGTGACTGAGCTTTCTCCTAACTTCAGAAGTTAACAAGGCTCTGGGTAATACCTTGGACAGGGGATGCCCTCAGAGAACATGAAACACTGTAGAATCCTTTTACAAAATTTTTTATGGTAATACAGTCGACTCGCATTATAACGACCCTATCGGGACGACCCTATTTGGGTCGTTATATCAAATGGATGGATAATACTTATAATAATCTTTCCAAATGTGATTTTCTTTTAATATAACTTGATAATGATGTCAAATGATTTAATATGAATAAAATACAAATTGTATAAGAAAATGTTAGTTAAAATAAGTTTGTTTTTTAACTTTAAATTAATTAAAAATAACAAATGAGACACAGAATACGTTTTTAATTTGAAAAAAAATGATTTTTGATGACGACTTGAATCAATAATTATAGTGTGTACATAATAAATTGTACATATAAAAATATAAATTAGGCAAGAAAATAAAATTTTAATTTATATGAATGAAAAAGTTATAACATAAGAACAATGAATACGTACGTATTTAACTTTTTTTGAAGAAATCAGTAATTGAGCTCTGGTGTAATTTTGGACACTGAAAAAGTGCATTCTCTAAATGATTGATATTTTCTGACACTTCATACCCATTATTTTGGTTTTCAAAAAACTCACGAAGTGTTCTGAGTGCTTCCGCAGCCTGTTTTATTGTAGGTGTTTTTCGGGGAATGTAATTGCTGTCCTCATCGGAAGAGCATTGAACATCTTCATTATCCACATTCACCAACCCGTTTATTATATCTTCCTCTGTTACTTCTTCAGTACATTGTTCACTATCATCTATCTTGGTATAATCACAAAAATTAATGACATGCGGTAATGATAACTGTTTTGACAGTTCTTGAAGCATACCGTCACACTCACCGTCTACATCTTCACTGCGAGGAAAGTCTATTAGATTTTTTTTAGGATTACTGAATTTTTGAAAACCAGCTCGCTGAAAACAGTGCTTGATGGTTTCTTTGGAAACCTCTTGCCACGCAGCTTCTGCGGTTCGGACTGCGATAAGTAGGTTGACATCGAATGATGTGTTGTTTTCATAGTTGAATAAAATTTGTCGAATAAGTTTTTTTTCTGAATTTTTTTTTTAAAACTATGGATTACACCTTGATCCATTGGCTGAAGTTCTGAAGTTGCATTGGGTGGCAGATATTGAATATTTATAGCTTTTAAATTTTTAATTTCTTTCGTGTGTGCAGTGCAATTATCAACGATTAATACAATTTTTTGGTTCTGCTGATTCATTTTCTTATCTAGAGCTCGAATCCATTCTTCAAATAGCGTGCCAGTCATCCATGCTTTCTTATTAGATCTATAAGTTACGGGTAACGATTTCACTCGCTTGAAACATCGAGGACGCTGAGAATTCCCAATAACGAATAATGGTAATTTTCCCGACATGTTTGCTCCAAGAAGTAATGTAACCCTTTGTTTTGCATGTTTGACTCCTTTGCACACTTCATCTTTAAAAACCAGCGATTGTTCAGGCAAAAGTTTGTAGAAAAGCGCAGTTTCATCTGCATTAAAAATGTCATCCTCATTGTAATTCTCCAGCAGTTTTCTCATCGTTTCTTCCTTAACTTAATTTCATGCCGGAGTTTAAAGTTTTGAAGCCAACCATCAGATGCTTTGAATGTCTCATTAGGATGAAGCTTTTCGAAGAATACAGTAGCTTTCTCTTTTAAGTCATTTCCATCAACAGGAATGTTTTTTGCACGCATGCTCTTCAGCCAGTCTAAAAGTCCTTTCTCCAGAAGAGGAAATTTCCCTTCCCTGATTCTCATTCTATCCGGTGTAGCACTTTCAATGGAACCCCTATTCTTCAATATTGTGAATAGTGTACTTTTAGGTATTCCAAATTTTTTTGCAATTGCAGTTTTTGGAAGACACTTTTCATCGATAGATTCTAAAATCTTTATTTTTGTGTCGATGAACAAAGCACAACGTTTTGCGACTAAGGGTGGCATACTTTACAATCACACATAAAAAAAAAAGCAACGGAAAAAAAGCTAAGCATGCAAAGAAAAAAGAATCGAGAGCACAAATGCGCTTCAAACGATGGAAAACACAAAGACAGGATTGACTCTTTCATTCGCATGTCTTTGGGTCAGTGAGAAGAGAGTATTCCATTTGTAAAAGCGGGGGTGTCTATCTTTTTGCATTCTGTATTGTCCTAAAGGTTTAAGCCTACATTGGACCCCCAACAGCTGGGCCGAGGTCTCTCAAGAATTTTTTTTTCTCTCTACTGATAAGAACGATAGCCTAGAAAGTAAAGAACTATTTTTACATCAAGGTCCCTCTTCGCCAAACTTGAAGCCCGGAAATCGCTGCAAGTCCTGTCCAGTTCAGATCGAAATGTGGGTCGCTATATTAAGAGTCGTAGTCTTTTCATGGTCGTTATATCGGATGCGAAATAGCGTTATTGTAATAGGAAGTCAAGTGGGATTTTTCAAAAGGTCGTTATATCGTGTTGGGTCGTTATAACGCGAGTCGACTGTAGTTAGTGCTGGAGAGGTGCTTATAGAATCTCAGGAGCTCATTGAGTCCTATATCTCACTGGTTTTATGGCTGTCCAAGAAGCTAAGCTGGGTAATATTTTGTCCGACTTTTCAACTTGGCTACGCCTGTGCTGGATCTACCACTTTTACACAAGCCCCTGGCTCAATTGGTCATGCGGGAAATCTATTAATTGATTTTAATGTTTGATAAAAGTATGTCTTGCTTATTACTTAAATTTCATATTCATGTACCCATTCTTTTTTAGATCTCTTGATTGAAATATTAGGAGTTTTAGCTAGTTATAGTATAACAGTTAGAGAGCTTAAGCTATTATCTGGTTGCATGAAAGCAGAAAATGGAAAATGGGTGAGTTTTAGTTTCACTGAGAAATTCCATTAGTTAATCTTCAGAAAATGTAACACCATGCAATGATTATTTTTAGTTTAATAATAATGTATTAAAATTAAATTAAGTTACTTTTATCATTTTATCAAGTTTCAAAACAAAGACTTTAGCCAGGTTTTAAAATAGGTTAAGTATCACCAGTTTAAGTGTAACGTTATTAATACTAATGAAATTAATGTTTCTTTTTTCAGCCCCGACATTCAGTAAAACTCTTATCAGTATTACGGCAGTTACCACAAAGGCATGGTCCTGACACATTCTTTAGCTTTTCTGGTAAAAAGGGTGCAGTACGTATTTTTGTTTATTATGATAATTTTACATTTTTATAACTTGTTTAAAATTCAAGCTAAGAAAAGTTTGGTGCCACCAAACTTTTTTCGATGACACTAAATATTTGGATCCTATTTGCATCCCTGTATTAAGTAATCAAAATTTGCCTTTTTTGCATGCAAGAGTTTTTCAGAGAGTTAATAAGTTAACTATTTTTAAAAATTCTCAATGGATTATACTAGGGATTGGCAATTTCTCGCCAAATGTAGCAGATATGTCCAAGCTGGGTTCAGTTTTGGGGAGTTATTTAAATGGCCAGCCTTGACAATATTTGGTGCAGTTCCAAAAAATGCATATTGTCAACCCCCGTCATTATACCATTAGCAAAGTGTATAATAGAATAATTTATTTTTCGATATTTTATTTTTTGGGGGGTGGGGGGGATTTTTTATTTTTATTGGAATATGTATATGTATCTTTTTTAATATTTTTAAAAGCTTTTGCAACTCTTTTTCATACCATTTGTTTAACTATTATACTTTTTTTGGCCCCTTACACCCGTTTGGGTACGAGTTCTAGAACACCCTGAAAATGATTCTTAGGCATTTGTGTTCGCTACATTCTAAAACAAGAATTTTATGGCTGTCTCTATATCCCTTTGAGATATGATGGCAAATTTGAAAATAACATTTTGTCCCCTTATATACCCATTTTGATGTGCATTCTAAAGAAAGAGTTTTAAGCACTTGTGTTCATTTCCTCTGATATATGAAAGGAAATGTGAAAAGAACGATTTGGAACATTACCCTCATTTGGGTACGAATTTCAAAAAACAGTGAAAATGATTTTTAGGTATTGCTGTTAGTTACATTTTAAAGCAAGCATTTTATGCTTGTCTCTTTTTTCCTCTGAGATACAAAGGAAAATGTAAAAAAAAGAAAGAACGTTTTGGCCCTTTAACCCGTTTGGGTGTGAATTCTAAAAAACCCTGAAATTGATTTTTAGGTATTTGTGTTAGTTAGCCTTAAAATTCTTGCCTTAAAATATCTTTTTTCCCTCTGCTTTTTCCCTCTGTATCAAGGGAAATGTGAAAAGAGCACTTTGAACTCTTACCCCCATTTAGGTACAGATTTTAAATAACCCTGAAAAGCATTTTTTGGTATTGCTGTTAGTTGCATTTTAAAGCAAGAATTTTATGACTGTCAGGTCCCATCGCATGCCTGTCGACCTAACCGTTCGGAGTTTTCCGAGGTTTTCTCCGAAACTTAGCATAAATACGGGTTAGGACCCCTTAGAAACACCCCCCACGGAGGGCACTCCACCCATCGGCCTAGAGCTCACGTGCAGCTAATCGGCCGTAATCCCACAAACAAACAAGATATGAAAGAAAATGTAAAAAGAACGGTTTAGCCCATTTGGGTATGAATTCAAAAAACCCTGAAATTAATTTTTAGGTATTTGTGTTTGTTATATTTTAAAGCAAAAATTTTACGGCTATCTCTTTTTCCTCCTGAGATATGAAGAAAAATGGGAAAATAACGTTAAAGAACATTTTGGTTCCTTTCCCCCCCATTAGGGTGCGAATTCTAATAAAATCCTGATAATGACTTTTAGGTATTTGTTTTAGTTACATTTTAAAGTAAGATTTTTACGGCTGTCTCTTTTTTCCCCTGAGAAATGAAGGGAAATGTGAAATAAAACATTTTGGTCGCTATCCCTGTTAGGGTACAAATTTTTAAAAATCGCTTCTTAAATGATGCCTTGGGCACAAAAGCTATAAGCACCCAAAATTTCATGTCTGTACCTCCAGTAGATTTGGCTGGGTGATGATCGCCAGTCTGTCAGTCAGAACATCTTCCTTTATATAGAGAGATTGTGTGCAACTCCATAGAATTTTGAATGCGTTGGCTCCTGTCTGTGTCCTTCAACTTGTTAAACAAGGCATAGTCCGAGGGGGTCAGATGTTCCAGTGAGGCACTGTGAGCTCACCTTCATCATCTTCAAACTGTTATTTTGGTTGTTGTCAAGGTGGGTGCTGACACTTTTCTAGCATTGATGTACTATTCTAAAGGTTTAAAGGGAATTTAAGGTAATAACTTCTTGGACTATTGTTTGAAAAAATAAACAGCTTTCTTATGTCTATTAAATAAGCAAATGCAGCTACTGGTGTAAATTTAATTTCAGTTTTAAAAATCTTGAATGTTTTACAAAAAATTAATAATATTTCCCCTTCTGTTTATAAATGTTTTTAAGTAAAAAATAAAAGAAAGAAAATTATTAACTATATGCATTTGAAGAAGGTTTTATTTATAAGAAAAAAACTTATCAATAATTTCATATCTCTTTATAATTCACTTTGCATTTTGGACCCTCTTTTTAATATTTCATTATCTTTCAGGCTATAGCATTACCACCATTAGCGAGGTGGCCTTACCAAAATGGCTGGACTTTTAGCACATGGTTTAGGTTAGATCCAATTAACAGTGTAAATATAGAGAGGGAAAAACCATATCTGTTTTGGTAAGTACTTTTGAGTTTTTGCTCTGTTGGCATTTGTATTTAATACAATTATATAATCTTTGCACATAATTGTTTTACGCTTTTGTGCATTGCAGTAATCTTGGCGAATGTAGGTTGTCAGTTTTGTATCACTGCACAGTTGCAAATCATCGTAATAATCTGAAATGAGAATTATTTCTAAAAGCTGGAAAAAAATATAAACTTGAAAAATAGTTTCAAAAGCAAGTCTGGTAACTGAATATTTGAGAGTTTGATTCAGACATTCTACTAAAGATTACTGTGTACATGCAGTATATCTAGATAGTTCTGAAAGTCCCTCAGCAGTCACTAGCAGTTCCCGAGAGGTGTCAACATTCAAAAGTCTCTCCCTTCTGGTGAGGATACAGATTGCAGCAGAAAAACTCCAGGGAGGATGCATATAGCTATAAACAACATATTTGCTGATCTGCATTCTCCTTTCCTGGCAAACAAATACAATCTATTGAATTTAATCTGTACAAAATATAAGTTTCAATCATTTTACAAATTTTGTTTTTAGTTTTTAAAATTTTTAGCAGTGTTGAAATAGTAAATGTTTAGTTGTGTCTGTCTTGTTTTCATGGATTATGGGGACTTAGGCACATCTGCTTTTACATCATTTTGTACCAACCACAAATCCAGATTAGTTCGATAGCAGTAGTACCGACCAAGGTTTAGTCTTAATTTCTGAAAATATAAATTTTTAATAACAATTGATTTGCATATTTTAGACTTTATAAAACTATTATATAAATATAAGGTATGCTTATAAATCAATTTTTGAGCTTGTCTATTCTTCTAATTATTAGAGTTAAACAAACACAGTAACAAGTTTTAAATAAATTTGTTTCATTAAGTTAGTGTATTAAATCTAATTATAGTCGTATGTATCAAGGGCAGATACAGAAATTTTTCCAAGGGTTGCCGATGTCCCCTGTTTTGTCACCCTGGATCCACCTTTGATATGTATATAGGTTCTCTGTTTGTCTGAATGAAAAATTAGCTGAGCTTTCATAATGTGAGGTACTTACCTGTGTGGATATTAAATAACTAAGCATTTAAGAAAAAATCTTTTTAAAAACTTAAAATATGTAATTATATGCAGAACAATATTCTTTGTATATACAATATATTTTATCTGCTCCAGCACTTAGTATTTTGGAATAATAAAACTAGTACCATTATCACTGAAGGTAAATAGATTAATTCCTAGGAATATTGCTAACCAGATAACTACTTATAATTCCCACATATATTAATTAATTTCAACATATCTCTCATCATTGGCATACTCGGTGAAAGCTAAACACTCCTGTAAAAAATGTTAGCCTCATCTGGAAAAATTAGATTTTCTGCTGAAAGAATTGGGTATGGTGTTCTTTAGGGTCACCCCGCTCTCATTGTACCCCAAAAACATCCAAAAAGCTTATGAAAATGTACTTTGGCATGATTATTGAAAGTATGTTCTTAAATTTTTATTTAGCTCTCTTTATTTATTTATTTATTTAATTTACTAGGACTATTTAAAGGACATTGTTAAAATATTGAACTTTTTATATAGTATAGTCACTATTTTTCTATTTTCTTTCAGTTTTCGTACATCTAAAGGAGTTGGCTACTCAGCACATTTTGTAGGCAATTGTTTAGTGTTCACCTCTATGAAAGTTAAAGGCAAAGGTTATCAACATTGTGTGAAATATGAATTTCAACCAAGAAAGGTAGCTTATATGAAATTTTTCTGCAGAAAATTGTTTTTACAATGAAATTTTCTTTTAAATATTACTTTAATTCAAGTTGCCCATTGAGAGCATATGTAATAATAATTATCATCATCATTGTTTTATTATATGCATGTATTTAGATTTATCAATTCTGATTTTTTTTTAAGATCCTTGTAACACTTTTATTTATATGTAATTTTTATTAAAGTAGAACAGCAAATGTTCTTTTTATGTGATAGTAATTGTACATGGAAATTCTGTTAATTATGCCCAGTAAAATTTTTATTTTTCTGTTAAAAAAGCTTTTAGAAAAATGAGAATTTTATTCCAATCACTGCATGGAGGGGAAAAAAGAAAACATGAATTTATTTATTCATTTGTTTGTATTGCAAATATTTCACTAAACAGGGCTTAAGATATATAACAAAATGAATAAATAGATGAAGCAATCTTTTTAGAACTAGATGTACTCTCTGTATATAATTTAGATTGTGTTGTTCCTTAAAGACATTTCGTTACCCTAAAGACTCAGCCTAATTTTATGAATGTTAGTATCATAAAAGCTAACTATTGAAAATCCATGCTTTCTCTCTTTGTTTTAGAAACGTTTATGTACAAAATAAAATTGCACTCTTAAGGAGTTTGGGAGTTCTTTGATGTTAATTCAGGATTTTCAAAACACACTTTGAGGAACTTTACAAACTTTCAAATTTGCAACAAACTTACAAACTTTTGCAGTACAAACTGTGTATCAAACTGACATATATTGACAACATTTGTTTTGTGTTTTTCATAATAGTTTGTTTTTAAAATGAAAAGGAGCTGTCACTTAGTCCGGTAAGAGCTAGCAAATTCGTGGTGAAGATCATTAAAACTAATTTTGAAATATGAAAAAAAATGATGAATAATTTAACTAAATTAAAAAGAAAATTCTTGAAATGATATGTATGTACAAGCACAGTTTAATTGGCAATTTGTGTAATAATTTTTTGCTATAATTCAATTTTTCATAAGTTTAATTTAATCAAAATGTCATGCTCTTATAATTTGCTAATACCTTTTGATTTCTTTTTCTGTTTTAGTGGTACATGATTGCAATTGTATATATTTATAATCGATGGAGTAAAAGTGAAATAAAGTGTTTTGTTAATGGCCAACTGGCTTCTACTACTGAAATGAGTTGGCTTGTAAACAACAATGAGGTATGTACTTAATTTTTTTTTCTTTCTAGCTGTAACACTGTACATAATATTTTTGTTATTTTTTTATCCAAAAAATATTTTTAAAAAGTCTTGTTAGAATCATTCAAAATTTGGCAACTAAAATTAATTTTAGTTATCCAGAACTTGTTACCATGCACTTTTGTAGTTTTTTATTTCTTCATTTAATAACTTTATACAATTGAAGTTTCAAGTATAAGTTAATAAGTAAATAAATCGAGTGTAAATAGGTCAAATATGCTTTAAATATTACTTTTATGCTTTAAAATGAAAAAAATATGTATTATGTATGTTAATTTTTGCCAGCTTAAAATATAGATGTACTGCAAAACTGGTGTTCATCAAACAGAAATACATTTAATCTGCTTATTGATATTTTAATTATAATTATTTGTTTGTGGATTTTTATTAAGATTCTAGAAATTATAGTTTTGTGTGTGTGGGGGGGGGGGATTAAAATGACTTTTGCTTAGCACCAATTATGTCTCTGCCTCTTATTTTCAATGTAATTTACATTTATAATTTTTGATATTCAATTTCCATTTGTTTAGTGCCATTCATTATATTTCAGTGGGGGAATATAAGAATTAATATTTTTTAATATTTGTTTAGCCTTTTGACAAGTGTTACATTGGTGCTGCTCCTGAACTGGAGGAAGAACATGTGTTCTGTGGACAGATGTCTGCTATGTATTTATTTAGTGAAGCTTTATCTACACACCAAATTTGTGCCATCCATAGATTAGGTCCAGGCTATCAGGTAATGCGGTTTTATAATTTCCCGTTTGTTTACATTATTCTGGCTCATTCAGATTTTCTTAAAATTTGTCTAACTTTTAAAATATGAAATAGCACCAATACCAATCATGTTGAAATTTTACACACGTTGGAAAATTTCAGTCATGTCAAATCAAAATATTGTTATAATTGAAGTTCAACATTTACATATATTTTTCATTTCTTCTGGCTAAATTGTGTAAATTTCAGTTGTGTGCCAATTTTACATCAGTTAATTCTTTAATCTGTTTGAATCTTTTATTAACCTCATTTATATTAGAGCTGGAATCACAATTCCTAACCAGTATGCAATAATAAGTCATTAAGCATGTTGTGAATGCATGTGGCATAATGTTAAATATTAGTAAATGTATTTAAAGAATGGTGATAGATGACCGAAATATACCAACCTTAAGAAGCTCTGTATTAGACCCAAGCAATTTTCATGTGTTTGGCTCCCTAAAAATTATTTTAGAAGGAAATATTTTGAAGATGATGAAGATGTTCAACACAATCCTATTGTAGATGTGGGAGTAACCCAAAGAATTTGAGCAACTGGAATTGGGGTGCTGATAAAACAGTGGGATGAGTACATCAACATTGCTGAGATTATGTCGAAATTATGAAATTGCTTCTCAGTGGTCATTATGACAAGTTATTTTTTCCATACCTTTTGTGGCTTAATGAGTTCTCCTTATATTTTCCTTTTTGATTTTCTGTTTTTGGTCATATCTTCTCACAAATATATGTATGATGAATTAGTAAATGAAACATTCTTGACTCTCAACCACCTGTTTGTACACTTTTAAAAAGTTTTGAAAAATGTGAGAATGATTGTTTTTGCAATTAATAAAATGGATGATAAATAAAGTAAGGGGAAATGACAGTATTTGATTACAAGTCAGTGATAGATTTTTATTTATTTATTTATTTATTTTAAGTATTTCATCATTCCTGAAAGAATTTCAGCTTCTTTCATGTCCATCATCTAGTTCAAAATTCTGATTGTGATACATCTTCAAAAACAACACTTTTAGAACACAGTTGTTCAAAATATTAAATATCTTAAAATATACAGTTGTCAACTATCTCTTACACAAATAATTTCTTTTGAAATGTATATCGATTGGCATTAATAAGTTAATATGCTGCTTGTATTTCTTATAAATGCTGTATTAATAGTAGAAAAATCTTATAACAACTACTCTTAGTCTAATTTTTAAGTATGTAGATTGTTAGCATAGTGCTAATAAATGTGTTGGGAATTATTCATTATTATAGAAGTGTACATGCAGACATGTTTTCATTGCTTGCAATATGTGCATGTAAAAATGGAATTTTTGATGTATCTTCTGAAATTGCACCTCTTTTATATGTATCAATGTGTTTTTATTTTTGAAAGTTATCTTCTTCTTTTCATAGAAAATGTACATTAAATAATTTTCAATGAATATTTTCATTGAAACACAAAAAGATTATGGTACCTGAAATAGTATTAAAAATAAGTGATCATAGATTGTTTTTTAAGGATAAAAACTATTGTTTTACTGATTATTATTATTATTTAATTGCAAATTGCATGTCAAAATGTTGTTTATGTTGAAACAAATCTAATGTTAGATCTGAGAATTTTAGTTTTTGCAAAATATGTACATTAAAATTTGAATACTTCTTTGAAGAATTTTTAGTAGCTGGTGTATTTAATTTTTCATATTTATAATTCCTTTACTTTTTCAGAGCCAGTTTCGATTTGAAGGTGAAGCCAGTTCATCACTCCCTGAAAACTTAAAGAGGGTATATCATGTTATAATTTATTTTTTTTACTATGCTTATATTTGAATTATTATAAATTAATGTATAATAATTCAAATTTATTGTAGTTTTAAATGAAACTAAATTTCCATAATTGTTTAAATAATTGTTAAGTATATACATGGTGCATTCAATAGATAACCAAAAAAGTATACAAAACACAAAAGCACCAACAAAATTTGTGGTTCTTGGGTGGTATCGTAAATCTATTATCAGTTGGACCTGGCATGTTTGCCTTACAAACAGGATGCTGGAAATCAGGAAACAAGATGGTGGCACCCTTGCAGGTCTGCACCAATGTGGAGTGGTGAAGTGTCATTTGACATTTTACTCACAAAAGAAATCCTTATCCACACACACTAGCACTTTCAGCCACGCACATGGCTGTCTTCAGCAGAAGTGTTTCACATCAGTGAAGTGTTTCACTCATTGTTGCTCTACTCGTTTCTTTTTTATTACACTTGAACCATGCCCACCAACTTTCATTGCGCATGTGTTGTATCATTTATTGCCATGACTTTTTCAATAACTTCTCATTTAAGAACGTAGCTTTTATTCTTGAAATTGGCTATTTTCTTTACATAACAAAATTGATGGTGGGGAGGTTGGATTGGGCTAGTCTTGATAGGGCCATTCGTGGTTTTCCGAAACATAAATCATTCTTAGCACTTGAGTGCTATTTTGCTTGATCACGGTTTTTGGTGTAGACATGATTTGTCTATCTGCCGTATCACTTTTCAATTTTTATAAATATATTTTGAGTATAGTTAGAAAACACCTGGCGAATATTGTAAAGTAGTTTTAGTAAGGGATTTAAATATAGATTTTAATTCCAAAGAAGTGATTTATAGAACAAAGACAAATACAGTACACTCAATAGATTATGATACACTTTCCAAATGGTATTTATAAAGGTGAAGTATAGTTTGACTCTGCCTGGTGAAAATTTGTAGAGAGTTTTGGTAGGAGATTTTAATATAGATTTCTAGAACAGAGAAGACAAATACGGTACACTCATAGATTATGATACACTTTCCAAATGGTATTTATAAAGGTGAAGTATAGTTTGACGATGCCCATTCCAAACACTATTTTAAATTTGCCTGTGCGATATAATTAGAATATGCCTGGCGAAGATTGTAAAATTGTTTCTGTAGGCAATTTTGATTCCAAAGATGTGTTTTATGGTTCAAGAAAGAGTCGATTCCTATTTTAACGCCCCTACTCTCGCCAACCTAAAAATTCCCATTTTGGCGAGCTTTGCAGTCATGGGTCTCTAGGAGTTGTGCACAAGTTTCAATGCTCCCAAAAGAAGGAGATGAAAACTAAAGTGAACAAATGAGCGATAAATGCACCAGTTAAGGAATTTGAAGACACTTAATTATTAAAACTACACTAATTGCCAACTTAAATTAAATAAAAATGGAATGGAATGCTGTACTTAAAGGTTGTTTCAAATCGCTATTTTAATTCTAAATTATGCTTGCCACATAAATACACAAAATCGTCATGGTTACTGCATATGTTTAATGATCGCCACCTTGGCAAGAGTCAGGGCATTAAAGTAGGAATCAACCCAAGAAAGACAAACACAGCACACTCATGGATTATGATGCATATTCAAACCAACATTTAAAACAGTGAAGTATAGTTGTAATATACTTGGCGAAGATTGTAAAATAGTTTAAGTAGGTGATTTTAAGATAGATTTTGATTCCAAAGATGGGTATTATGAAACAAGGAAGCAAAATATGGCACATTCATGAATAATGGATACACTTTCTAACTTAACAGAATTAGGAAGAAAAATTGGGATGACGCATGAATTATGATACGCTTTTAATATGTAGCACTATAGTGCGTATTTAAAATCTGAAAGTGTTTCAGATTTTCTTCCTTTTTTATTTTGCCTTTTCTTTCTTCATTTAATTTTTGATTTTGTGACTCTAATGCAACATCCTGATCTATTGTTTTCTTCATACAGATTAATTTTATAGATTCCTTCTGTTTCTTCATGGTGTATTTTGTTATTTTCTTTTCTTACTCTACTGAAAATATTTTTATTTGGTTTGATATGGATTCCTTTTTTGGTGACTTTATTTGTTATTTCAATGGCTATTTCTCTACAGTATGGTATTGCATTAGTGAAGCATTGTTTTGTTTTTGTGCTCTGGTTATTGTATTGACTTTATACAATAACCAGAGTTACTATATACAATAAGTTTTTAATTCTTTCTTCGTAGATTCTATTTATGGGTCATTCATGTCAATTCAACACACTGATTCAGACTTGATGCAAAATATTTTCATGACTTTTGGTATGCCGCTATATTATATCATAGACTTAAGAAAAGATACCAAATTTCAGCTGTGTAGCACAATTATTTCTAAAGTTATTAAATTTTAAATTTTTATGAAAAAATTACTTGTTTTGGCCCCTTCAGTTGCCTGTAGGCTGGAAACTGACGATTATCTTAGAACTATCCGTTATATTGATTATCTCCATACAAGGGCGTAGCCAGGATTTTCATTAGGGGGGGGCAGGACATGGAATCTAACCGGAGAATGCCCGGTTTGTCATAATCAGACCCTATGACTAACTCGTTTTAGAGGGGGCAGCTGCCCCACCCTGCCCTCGCTGGCTACACCCATGTCTCCATAGCACCCCTAATGTATGCTCACAGAATCCCAGGGTGCTGCAGCACACAGTTTGGAACTTCTGCTGTAAGGTAATCATAACATTTTAATTATTTTACAGTGTCCTATAAACAACATAACAAAAGTAGTGGTTAAAAAATAAAATTTTACTACATTTTGGTACATTATTCACAAAACATATATTTTTGAAGCCCTGTTATCTCCTGATCCCATTGCGAACCCATGATAGAATTTTGCTATGTGTATTCAGACATCCCAAAATATTTTTGATACTTTTTTGAAATTTTGAAATTTTCAACTTTTTGAGAAATTTAAATTTAATTTTTTTTTAAATTGTAACTCCTATCTTGTGGAATATTATATTAACCCCATTCAAGAGCTTTAAAATCAGACCACACCCAGGTTTGTATCTTCATTAGTTGTCAACCTACAGGCAACTAAAGGGGCCAAACATGTAATTTTTTCATAAAAATTTAAATCTTTAAAATTTAATAACTTCAGAAACAATTGTGCTACACAGCTGAAATTTGTATTTTTAATTAAGTCTATGATATATTGCTGCATACTTAAAATCATAAAAATCTGAAACATTAAGTTTGAAAATCTCATAAAATTGTGTTGATTTGACATGGAATGACCCTTACGATTCTTTTAGGATAATTTGCTATTTCACATTGATTTTTGATGAAATTGCTTTCTTCTTTTAAGAGAATTTGGTTGGAACAGATTTTGATAGCTCTATTGATATATGGACGAAAAGCTGCTGTTTTATATTTGTAGCGGGTATAATTGAAATTCACAAGTTGATCATTGTTTGTATGTTTTTCGTAAATAGTAGTATTTATTTTATTTTTTTCTTTCTTATGATTTTCACATCTAGGTAATAAATAATATGGTTATTTCTTTTTCAAAAGTGAATTGGATGTTTTTGTCTATTTCATTTATTTCTTTAAGTAGGTTTCCCAAATTTTTATTTTCAAGGACAGCAAAAACATCATCTACACATCCCCGCCAAACTTTTGTGGTTTTGTTTAATTTTATGTATTCTTTGACTTTTTTCATTTTCCATTCTGTGATAATACCCAAAAGGGGAGATCTCATTGGGACGCCTTGATTTTGTTTATAAAAATTTCCGTTATATTGAAAATATGAATTTTAAAGGATTAGGTTTATGGTTCCACTGAGTGTGGTAGTTATTTCTTCATTTTTATTCATTTGAGGAATATTTTGATTAATAGCTTTATGCTGTCATTGAAAATCAAAATTTTAGAAAACATACTTAAATAAATGAAATAGGCAAAAACATCCAGTTCACTTTTGAAAAAGGAAAGCCATATAATTAATTACCTAGATGTAAAAATTATAAGAAATGAAGAAAATAAAATAAGTACTACTATTTACAAAAAAAAAAAAAAAAAAAAAACTACTAACAATAATCAACTTGTCAATTTCAATTCCAATACCACCTGCAAATATAAAACAGCAGCCATTCATTCATGTATCAATAGAGCTATCAAAATCTGTTCCAACAAGAAACTCTTAAAAGAAGAAATCAATTTCACCAAAAATCTATGTGAAAAAGCAAATTATCCTAAAATAACTGTAAACAGAATCTACAAAAAAGAAATTAAAAAATTTAATACAATAACCGGTGCACAAAAAACAAAACAATGCTTCACTAATATAATACTATACTGTAGAGGAATAGCCATTAAAATAAAAAATGTAGCCTTCAAACTTCACTTTCAGATGGCAGTGTAATATGGTGAAAGTTGTTAAAGTTATTATGATATTTTTAACCCATTTCAAAGGAGCTATTATTTTACCAAGGCTTGCCTATGATGAGAAAGTTGAGGTGGCAATGTATAACTGGTTATGTACAATCCCCCAAGAATTTTTGCATGCATAATTGAAAAGCTTAATTTTGGTGTCTGCAATCGCCTATTCTCTTCTTAACATTTGTGGTAAAAGAAAATAATCATTCATAACTAAACGAATTTATTCAAAATATGATCACTTCTTCTTCTTTAAATTTTACTTATATTTTTATTTCTAGGTCTTGTATGATGGTAAACTTTCAAGTGCCATAGTCTTTATGTATAATCCTGTAGCTACTGATAGTCAACTGTGTTTACAAGCTGCACCTAAAGGAAATATTTCCTTTTTTGTCCATACACCTCATGCACTGATGTTACAAGTAAATAATTTTCTTACATTTTACCTATTATTTGATGTAATGCAACTGATTTGATTAATATTATCAGTAATAACTACCAATATTCAGTGATCCAAAATTTCTTACCCCATTTCCATGACCATTCATGATATTTCTATTGAGGATTACCCTGGGCTGTAGCTAGACCGCTTTTACTGGGGAGGGGGGGTTTACAAATGTATACATATATGTATTCACACACAGAGAAGTGTGATTTTTATAAACACACACTTCTGTGTATGTCTATTAAAAAACTGAATCCTGTTTTTTTTTTTTTTTTTTTTTTTTTTTTTTTTTTTTGTTAGTCTTCAATTTAAACTGTCAACAGTGAATACAAACGCTTGATGAGTGAATGTTGATGATTGTTTTTGTTATTTTTCTGAAAATAACTTCTTTTATTTCAGTTTTCACATTTTAGCAAGGATTTATACTTTAGTAAGTTTTTCAACCATTATACACACACACACACACACATACACGCACGCGTGGGCACACACACACACACACACACACATAGTGAAACTTCTATTGAACGACCACCCTTCGTTCTGC
The DNA here is from genome assembly GCA_038373885.1 of Cheiracanthium punctorium. Taxonomy (NCBI): domain Eukaryota; kingdom Metazoa; phylum Arthropoda; class Arachnida; order Araneae; family Cheiracanthiidae; genus Cheiracanthium; species Cheiracanthium punctorium. The sequence goes on from JAWZYV010011626.1 coordinate 102,017, forward strand.
GAAAAATCGGTCGTTAAGGGAGTGGTCGCTCAATGAAGTATAAACATTTGATAGCCAAGCAAAAAAAATGCTAAAAAATTTTGTTGGTTTTAATAGTTATGGAACTGCATACTAATACATAAGTAATTATACAAACATATTTTTTAAATTTAAATTTTAATAAAATAGTTAGAAATTTCGGATTTTTTCATTCTTGTTTTCTGTCTCCGAGAGTACTTCTGTCTCTACTTTGTTTTTTTACAGCTGACAAAAGAGCATTTATCCTGATATTCTTTCTGCATCCATAAATGAATTTGCCATAATAAAATATATTTGCTTTAAAATTTGCTTTCTGGATTTTCCTACAACCAAAGTAACGGACAACTTTCTTTTTGAATTTCTTTTTTCGTGTGACTCAATCCCATCAATACTCTGCTCCAACGATAAGGTAAAATAACCTGTGTTTCTTAGACAAATTCTCTAACCTCCAAGATTCATACATGATGTGTACTTGTACTTGCACCTACTGTTGGTTTACATTACAGCTATTAGTTTGGTATATAGTTTTTGTTTACTTTACTTCCGGGAAAATGCTAGAAAATTTTCGGAGGAGGAACCGTATCTGGTCACTTATGAATGGCTGTGTGGTCTCTTCTAGAGGATCTTTTAACATTAAGTAGGTTGGGTAAAAAATGGGTCCTTGGAGGAGGGGTTCACTCAATAGAGGTGATCGCTCATAGAAGTTTCATTGTACTCTCAAAATGACAGAACGAACAGTTTTTAAAAAAGGGAACACAGGGATAAAGACAGCAGTTACTGATCATTAAAATTCACTCTCTCCCCCCTCCCCCCCCCTTATTTAAATGACAGTCCTCACACTCATTCTCAGCTATCGCTAAATTATGTATCATATATAAAAAGTTAATAAGAGCTTATTAAAATAAATAATTTCTTTTCAAAATTCTAAAATCAGGTTTGTAAATATTTCTCATTTTCAAATATGTTACACATTTAATAAGGACATTGTTTTTTGTAAAGTAATATTTTTTAATAATTATGCTTAATGTTCATTCAATAAAATGCAATACTAAATTTAAGTCTGTAATAGAAACACATTTAAATTTCTCAGCTATTTTAAAATGCTTTATTTGAAAACATTTTACAGCATATCCCCCCATTAACATATGTTTCTACCTTTTTCTAATTTATGCATTCTTACTCTCCCCCCCCCCCCCCCATTCCATTTCAGGTTCCACTCTATTTGAAATAAGAGAAATGTTCAAATCAGTTTTTACATTTTTAGAGGCAAGAAAATCATTCTGATTGTTAAAACTGCAGAACGTAATTATATTACAATTTTATCAGCGGTGTAGTTTGGGTAATTAGCACCCGAGGTTCTCCTTCAGTATACCCAGGTCGATGTTGATTGTTTATATTTTAGATTGTTTTGATTTAATAATTTTAATTTATTTGTGTTTAAACATGTCTTCAAATTAAAATAGTTACACAAAAGGGACTTAACATTTTAACTCGCTCGAACATTTCATCAATGAAAACCCTGAGCTTGTCTCTTTGCAGCAAATTGGTTCCATCTGGGGCTAATAGGAGACAGTAACACCCAAAGTGTGTTGCTCATGTTCAGTTTATTCCATTGTTTTGATTTAGTTGCTGCCACTGCAGAAAATCCTGCTTCTCACAGACAGGTTGCCAGAAATGGCATTAGGTATTTACGTGATTGCAATTTTAAACATAGTCTTGAATTGTTTAATAAACAATAAACTAATTTAAAGTAGTTACGAGATTCTTGCTACTACAAAGGTATAAATTTGCACAAACCTGACAAAGTTTAATCCCAAAAGAAATACGCCACAATAAATAAAATGGAAATAATTTAATGTTCCTTGGGTGCCGGGTACCATTTGATCCATGGACTGGCATCAGTCCGATGACCAGGAGTTGGGGACCATTGATTTAGAGCTTTCTGTTATGAGGGAGAATGTGTTTTCTTGAGTTCAGTATTCTCTGTTGTAGTGTTATAATCTATGATGAAATGAAATTATAATATTTGTATAAACTAGATGTAATCTAGTGAAATTTTGCATGGAAGACTTTTTCCAGCAACTTATATGTCTAGATTTCTTGAGTTAAAGGCCTTTGTTGGAAAATGTTAGAAATGGATCTTTAAATAATTATAATTGTTTGACATTTATGTTTTAAGACTTTTTGTATAATTGATCCTCTTCTAATTTTTCACAATGCAAAATAATATTAAAATTATATTAATATTCATTTATGTTTTCAGGATGTAAAAGCCATAACAACACATTCCATCCACAGTACATTAAATTCAATTGGAGGAATACAGGTGATTAAAAATTTTCTTTTTATTTAAAATTAGATTCTGAATTTTATGCATTTGAGCATCATGGTTCTTGATAAATTTAAAATATACTTATCCTATTTGTAATTTTTCTTCTTTTTATATTACCACACTTATTGATCACTGAAGTGTGCAGTGGGGACTGATTTGGAAGCATTGAAATTGAAGTATCATACTTCAATAATATTGAGTTTTTTCAATTTCTCCTTAAATATTAGAAATATCACCTAGCTAGGTTCATCATTGGAAACTTATTTGTGATAAATTTTTCAATATTTCATGTTTGGAAAAATTTGGGCCTGCCCCAAACAATGATTGACAATTTTTTTATGTATTAAAAATGTCCATAGACTTTAATGTATTGAAAGTTTTTAGTTATCCCTGTAAATTATCCAATCGATTGCAATTGAAAAAGGAGGTTCACAACCAGATGTCATAATAGATCTAAATAAAAAATTTCAACATTCTACGGCTATGCTTTTTTGAGTTAATTTGAGAAACATATCTATAGACAAGCCAGAATGGAACCACAGTTGGTGCCAAAATAGATTTTAGTTGCATATGTACATAAATACATTTGAACTCTGCAATGTCATACAGGAATTTAAGAATGGTCAAAATCAATTTTTCTATCAAAATCTTACTAAAATTTTTTTGTGATGTGAATGCTTTCTTTTACTTTGTACAAGGGCGTAAAAAAGTCGGTGTTACCAAGATAATTGCTGCATAATTTTTTATTGAAAGCTCATAAAATAACTTCATTTCTATCAGTTTTGAATAATATAACTTTACATTTGTGTTGATTTAATGCATAAATTTGTTTATATCAGTGCTGCCTAAAAGGCCTAATTTTGAAAATTGGAAAATTAATTTTACAATATTTATAAATATATCGGAGCACTTTTCCATACCATTAAAATAAAGATTCTTATTTCTAAACGTAAAGTGGTACTAACATTTTAGCTTTTGAGAATTTTTGATTAAGACAATAATTTTGTAGTGAATGATAGTTCTTTTGAAAATAATATTTATGTATCTTTTTCTTCCTAATGGATTAAAATTTTGTATGATTTATCAGGTTGTATCATTTATAAATTCTGTAAAAAATTATGTACCAATGTTACCTAAACAAAGTCATAATTGCTGATTTTTTTTAAAAATCATTATCTGTGCTGCATACCATTCTTATTTGTTGAAATTTGAGTGTACTTAAATTTAATTTAAAATAAACTGAATGTTAAACATTTAATTTGTAATGAATCTCAAGTGATTAAATTTAGAATATTCAAGAAAATTGATGAACTTCATTTTAACAAAACTAGTTTTGACATGACCCTGTGCTCCCCCTTCATGATCTGCTTGTGTATACTTATGTTTCTTGAGTAAAAGTTTTATTCAAGTTATTTATTTTAGGTACTCTTTCCATTGCTTGGTCAATTGGATATTCCATCTGGTATCACAATATCGAAAAACCAAGACAAAAAGCCAACAACATGGTATGTGTTTCTTTTTAAGTAATTTCTTGTTAAAGAATGTGCAATATTTTTAGATAAAATTTTCAATTAAATCCTGTGTTTGGGATGCATCAAATGTGACTTAAACTTTATTCTGTGAAAGTTGCCTTTTTCTAGTGAATAACTAAGGTTTTTGAACAAAGTATAATTTTATAAACATAAAAAAATTTCAAACTGATTTTATTATTGAGTTTGATTTTATCTATGCTATTTTTTATTGAAGTTTTCAGCTAAGATTTTTTAAAACTTTTAATTTCTTGATGATTTAATTTCTGCTAAAATATTTGTATGCGTTTGAAAGGACAATTAAAATAATCTTGCTCTTTTCTTATGAACACAAATTAACAATCAAGTAAAATTAATTTTAGACGAGCATTATGGGTATTGCTTATTGTTAATCAATTTGATTTTAAGTTTCTTTATTATAAATCTGTATCAGGGTGTCTACCATCATGCAAACGTACAAAACTCATGGAAAGGTGAAGAAATGGAAAAAAAGGTTACTAAAAGCTAGAAAAGGACAAGAAATTGAAGCTCTAGGTCAAGATTAGTGACTCAACTACATTTTTTCCATTTCATTCAAATTCTTTGGTGTTCATTTTCAGCATTAATCCATTGAAAGAAACTACGATTTTATTTATCTTTTCTTAGCTTTATTCATTTTTATTTTGATTTCCTGTGGGAAATGAAGTTGATTTATTTATTCCCATGTCTGTGCTATGTGTGTGTGGAGAAAATCTGCCTGTGTGCTCTCTTCTCCCTCCTGATCTGAGGAAGCGGGTAATAAAACAGTTTGCTGTAGCTTTCAGATCCTAAAATGCTTCATTAGAAAAACAATCTGTCCTACAGAAGAGTAGTCATAACAACAGGGGTGGGAATTCTGCACCAATTGTGCCAAAACTTGAAACATGCGTTATCCTGCTACATAAGGGCTTTATCGTACGATTCTGCACCAAAAGAAAAAAACAGCTACTCTGCTCATTACAAACTGCTTAAAAAAAAAAAAAAAAAAAAAGCGCCGCCGTACGTTTTGTTTCTGCGCTTGCACAACTAACTACTGTAATTTATGGAAGAAACGCCACATCCACGAAAATGAGCTTAATTAACTAGAACATCAACAGAAACGTGGTAGTCACGATCTCCCCAACTCCACCCCTCCGGGAAAAAAAAGAAACATCGCACTGTGATATATTTATGAAAGGGGTGGTGGTGGATAAATGGTAAAAATATCTCCTTTTTACCCCCATTACCATATAATGTTTTAAAGTATTTATTGCTATTTTACGAAGCTTACGATTTCCATTTTCAAATAATCAGTGTCCGATTTAAAACATCAATTTTTATATTCACAAAGGCAAATTTATAGAATTAAATAAATAACTTGTAAAAAACTTTTTGCTTTCGCAAAAAGTTCAGTCTGTATAGCACATGCTATTAAAACGAAAGAACCAGCTGATGAGTAGGCTCCAGTCAAAAGTAAACATTTTTTTTTCCCCCCGCTGACGTCCAGCTGTTGACTACGTAATGAGCATGCTTCAGCAAATTGTTTGTTTTAAGCTTTGAATGTTGTGTGATAACTCTTGATGTTTATTCATTTATTACTTCTGATATTTCTAACACTGGGATTTATTTTAAAAGCATTCAGGGTTTCCTGAGCTTGCCAATTACTCGTAGTAGACTTTTTACCTTAATAACAGCGTATGGCAGTGTTCATTCGGTACAGTGCTCCTTAGAATGGTTAAATTAGCACAGGGCGCAACAGACTAATTTTGGTTGCGATCAGGTATTTTAAGAACAATCACACCCGGACTGGCTCCTACGAAGGCTCCTTACTGGTGAATTTGGAGGGAATAAAATATTATTAGGATATGTAATATTTGAAAATTAGGTTTACTTGCTATATTTAACTACTTTAAAGCTGGGGGGGGGGGGTGATTCTTCGGGGGATCCCTCGCGGGGCGTGGTCTGTGGGGTCCTTTGCAACACCACTGTATCAAAGAGTAAGATTACAAAGAAATAAATAATCGGACTACTTTGGTACATTACTCGGATGTATATCAAATTACTTTGATAAGAAAGTAGTAGAGGCCTCGCTGGGGGTTCCTTTCTTATGCCGGGGGCCCTTGTCGATCGCCGACCTGGCCAGTGAACTTGAGAACAATGGACGTTCATGGGAACACAGGGGTGTGGTTAATCAAGGGTAGTGCGTTTTTGCGGTATTTTAAGAAACTTTAGCCCATCAAAATATATATATATTAAAACCTTCATTAAATTTTAATTATAGTTCCAAAATGTAGACATAAAAAGCTTCTTTTTTTTTGGACTTAATTGAGGAGACATCGGTTGGATTTATGTACCCATCCACAGCGTTTGATCAAACCGCTTTTCAACAGGGTAGGCTCGCATTCTGATTCGTTATGCTGTGCTCCGTGCACTGCTAAAAGGTACGTGATCGGTGGGGGCGCCATCTTTTGAGACAATTATTACTAAATAACTTTTATAATTTTTCATTGAAGATTGGCCAAAAAAAAAAAAAAAAAAAAAAAATCGTAAACGCAGCGGCGTTTCTTCCATAAATTACGGTACTATTACGTCACTGTAAAAGAACATAATTGTCTCAGAACAAACCAGTCAGAGTAACGGAGAAAAGAGAAAAAATGTCATTGATCATCATTTTATGACCAGCACTGCGCTCAAGATAGGGTTCCTCAGGGGGGGAGGTCGTGACCCCCCTTATCATCCCCCCCCCCCCCTGGCTATGCCACTGTAATGGAGATAAAAAACAAAAGTTAAATAAAAATTTTTTGCAAAAGCTATTCATTTTTCATTTAATTTTTAATCTATAGTCTATTAATATATAGTTATTATTATTATTCTGGTGTTAAAAATTACCTGTAACTTTGAATGTAGCATCTAATAATATATTAGGTTAAGGTAAGTTTATATTTTTCATTTTTAAATGCTTATTATTTATTGAAGTCGTCTTCTTTTATCTTAGTAATATTTAATACTCTCAAATTTACTAAAAGCTTGACTGTAGTTATATTTTTCTATCGATAGATTAAGAATGAAATTTGCTCCAATTTTTTGCTTCAGTGCTCCAAATCGTCGACACTGTTGCTCCAAAAAGCTGCTCCAAATCAGCCTTACCCAATTCCCACCCCTGTAACAATAAATTATTTCCTGCTATAAATGATGCTTTACAGTCGTATAAATGATGTAAGTCAGAGGTTCCCAAAGTGTGTGCCGCACAGAGAGACAAGGGGTGTCACAAAGTGACCATGATTTCATTAAAGTAGTTGCTTGAATTTTAAATTATTATCTAATTAATTATGTTTACGTTCTTAATAATTTACTTATCTAATTTCTTATCATACAAAGTATCAATAATCTCTACTTATTATAAAAGGAGATATCTGTTGTCTGTTTCTTTCTGCATGGCATTATGGACAAATGACTGCACGTGGAATTACCAAATTTGGTACATAATAAGTTCTAAGCATGAAGTTATGCACCTGAAAGGGATTTTTTTTTTCAAAATTCTAATTAGAAATTGTGTTTTATGCATTTTTCTCACTTAATGCGTAGTAACGGTGGTAATTACTCTTGCAGCCAAACAGCATTTCATCATCAGTCAGAGGATAAAATTTTCTTTTAAAAACAGTTTGTTCTGAATATTTTACGGCATTCAAATAATGATCCTTAAATTAAAGAACACATGAAATGCGTAAACTCTGCAACACAATTTAAGTCTCATTTGCAATTTAAACGATTCTAAATAGCTCCTGGAGATTACATAGCATCAGTGGCATAGCTTTGGGGGGGGGGGGGGGATCTGTCCCCGGGCGCAGCATTAAAGGGGCGCTAAATCGATGTTACGAAATTTTAGAAGAAAAAAATGAATTGTATTCTTATTTTTATTTGTTGACAGAAAAAGAAAAAAAAATAGAACAATCACAAAGGAATTTTTTAACAAAATTCAATCAAACTTTTCACAATAACTTGTACAGGAAATGCTTGTAGCTGTTTCAGAAGATTTTCTTTGGAAATAGAGTTGAGCTTCTCCATTCCTTTTTTCTTCTCTCTTGCGGGTTTCTGTGTGTTTGTGGGATTCAAAATTTCTGTCGTGTATCTGCGTTTTTTATATTCGGCCATTTTTGTCTCTGACTAAATTCCTAGGATGTTCCAGAATTCTTGTTTACAGTATTTTATCAAGGTCAAAACATTACTCAAGTTTTTCCAGTTAACTTTTAGAATGGTCTTGGAGGATTTAGTTTTGGTTATTTATGTTGTTACAAATCAAACTTTTATGCATTAGCCATGGTAAAAAAAAGCCTATATCTGATTCATTGGTAATAGATAATGGCATTCTCAAACCCAAAATAGCTCTCTAAAATTCAGATCAAGTTTTTCTCAGCTTTTGAGTTCAAAATGGCCCCCTCCGAAGATGGCGCCCCTTGCTTATCTTGCTTACGGTGTCGGGCTGCCCCTGTGTACCTTTCACCCGTTTGGTAATTAATAACGCAACTTTTAATATAGCTTTTATTATTATAATAAAATGTGTAGTATTATTTCTAGTAAGAACGTATAAAAAGTCCACCGATCACTTTACTTGTGTAAAATAATTCTTTTTAAATTATTTAAACAATCTTGTATTTTAGATAAATTTAAACTTGATTTCAACATTCATTAATGAAAATTTATTCTTTATACAATCATTATCAAAAAATCAAAGCTGGAATCATTAAAGCTGTGGCCCACAATTCAGTCTTCAAAATTAACATGAGGCAAAATATTTTTCAAAATCCGGTGTATGTTTATATCTATAAAGTGCAACAAATCAGTCATAAGTTTTTTGACTCCTCAGCTACCTTGTTGCCAGGACTATTGACCAGAGGCTTCTGTGTATTCGTTATGTCTACGCGTAGACCACCTACTAGGTTCTATCATCCGGTATTTGAGTCACAAATTAACGTTCTGGATGTGTGGCGGCTCATCCATTTGAGCACATGAGCACGCGAACTCCCAATGTAAAATATATAAAATAAACACATTGACAAATTATCTGTGCATATGATAGTTAAGAAAACTAAGAAATCACATGACACTAATTCTGCAATTTTAAAAGGATATGGATATGCATTAGATGGATTTTACATGGCTAAATAGGGGTGGGCGGGAAATCGATTGATTTTATTTTATAATTTTTTAATGTAATTTTTAATATTCAATTGTTAAATTAAAATAAGAAATTTTTGGTGATTCAACTCATAAGTTAGAGTACTCAAACTGTTATTACAGTGTCCCATTGTAATTGAAGTAATTTAGGATAAATTTTAATCAAGATGCTTTTTATATAAAACTTAAAAAATAATAATTTGTTTAAAATATTTTTAATGGCAGCTGTAAGGTATTTCTTAAAAGTATTACATATTATCATAATCTTTCATTTTGATAATCTTATCCAAAAAATGGGAGAGGAATTTTAGATTTATTAGAATTAGATTATATAGAATTTTAGTGCACGTACTTTTTTAAGCAGCTGATTAATATTGTAATTTAAATTGCTGATTTTATTCATCTTTTTCATGCATCATAGACATCTTATAAATAAAACTGCGTTAAAATATTTTAAACAATACATATTTCAATTGATTAAATTATACAGTAGAAGACCCAAAATCCGCACAGCTTGGTTCCAGACCTTGTGCAGATTTTAGAATTTTGCGGATTTTGGGTCATATTAGGAAATTTATTCTATATCCCACCCAGAAAAAAAAAAAAAAAAAAAAAAAAAAAAGAAAAGAAAAAAGATCACATGGTACTTATAATCAGAATCATGATATAAAAATACAGAGGGATAATACAATATACAAAATTATGAAATTATAGTACAACTTATTTAAACATGTATATTTAATAGTAGTTTAGGACTTTGAGATGTTCTAATTATAGTTTTTTTTTTTTTTAATCATTATTTCCTGTTCTGTAACACAGTTTGCTGCTCTACAAATCGGAGATATTTCTTTCTCAGAGCCTAACCTTCATTAAATGTTATTTTATCAACTTTTTGATCATCCTCACTTGTTACTGTGCCAGAGTTTGTGTCATGTAACCATAATTGAGTGTTAATTATGTCACTGTCAGCCATTTGAAGGACATCAATGTTACCATCAGAGCTCACAAAATCTTAAATTATCTTTTTCAAGTGGGAATAGCTTATTTAGTTTTACTTTGTGGTTATAGTATAGTTTTCTGAACTTGCAGCTGGCAGGGCAGATTTCATTGTTTACATTGAACAGACAGTGCGGATTTTAGAGCCTTGCGGATTTCGGGTCGGCGGATTTTGGGCCTTCTACTGCATTACTTGATTTGGAACTACTACTGTTGTTTCGCTAGAGTATTTTTTTCTGTAACAGAGGTAGAAATGACATACAATTTAAATTGGAGCAGGATCTATAAATTTAGAGTTGTATTACACAAATTTGGAAAAATCATTTTTAAAAATTTAATTATATCACCAAATTTTAATAAGTACTTGATTGAGTAATAATAAGTACTTGATTCGAGATGGTTACTTGAGTCAGGGGCGTAGCGGGATATATCAGGATATATCCCCCTGAAATTTTTGGATTAGTGATGAAATTCTGTCTATTAAAACACACTATACAAATAAACTACACAAATAAGTTCATATTCCCCCCCCCCCCCCCCTGTTTCTTATGTTATGAATTGTCCAGAAAAAGGCACGTGAATTTTTGATTTATTTTTAAGCATAAGATTAAGATAGAAATTTGAGCACATTGTTATCAACTTTGACATATTAGATAATACACACATTCTAGCAAAGATCAAATGACAGAAGTGTTTGTTTTGATTGAATGACTTATCATCAAAAATTCAACAGCAAATGTTGTTTTCATATTTCTTTTCATATCTGAAAGAAAAAATAGCTAGAAACAAAATTCTTGCTTTAACGCTTTAAAAAAAAATAGAATTTTCTTTAATTTGCTACTGATGTGGGGTTAGGTGCTAAATGAAGTTTTCATGTATCTTTTTTATCTTGAAAGAAAAAAGGATTATCCATAAGATTCTTGCATTGAAATGTATCTAATGAATATGCTGTTTATGTGTAACTATGGCAACAGTTAAAAGCAGGTTTGCATGTTCCATGTATTCAAAATGAATGCATAACTTACATTAACACTGATTCATCCCTTCTACTAGATTCCACATGTGTAAATTTAGAAATATTGTTATACTTTAGGTATTTAGTGATTTAGCATTTAGGTACCTTTTCTTTCTTTTTAATGTTTCCTAAAAGTTTTTGTGCTTTATTTATTTATTTTGCTCTTTAAATTATTTTCCCCCAGCAAAGAACTAGCCCTCATTTTGCTAGTTTAAAAAAAAATATTAAACTATTGTCAAAAATATTTTTTGATAATTTATTTTAGTGCAACATTGATTGGCTTTGTATGTGATTTGGTTGAGAATTCTCCAACCGTCCAGCAGCATATGATCCAAAACAAAGCTTTTCTGGTCATCAGCTATTTACTACAAAAGGTACAAATATTTTTTCCTCTAACTGTTATTTGAATTTTTAAATCTTTTATATCAGTCTGTTATTCTAACAACTCAAATTTATTCATTTATTTAGGCATCTAGAGACCATATCACAGAGGAAGTGCTTCTTTCATTCCTAAATCTTACTAAATATTTGGTCACAGTAAATAACAGCAACAGTGAGTTATTGTTAAAACAATTGCTTGATCACATCTTGTTTAATCCGGCCCTTTGGATATACACTCCTACAGCTGTAAGTAGTACTTATAAAAGTTAATACATGGGCTATAGTTTTTTTCTATTTTAAGTACTTAGTTTAAATTTGAACCTTAAATATAAAAAATCTCATTTAAAAGTTCAAATCCTTTCAAGCAGAAAAAGTTTTAAAAGATTAAATTGCTTCCTACCTGCCACATTTGTTAAAATATTAGTTCATAGTGAATAAATAAGTCTTATGATTTCCATTTCTTATGTGAATTTTTAACTATAAAAAGGGGGGGGGGACCAGGCATAAGGGAGCACATATAACTACTAATTATTTTGAAAGGCTATATTGCAGTGCCTCAATTGTTTAAATTTTCCATAAATAGAGTTAAAAGAAAAAGAGAAAAAAAAAATTAGCTTAGTCCCCAAATATCGACCAACACATACATATGAAAGAATTTTTTTGCACCTAACAGTTCAAGTATCTGCCATGTATTGTTTGATGGGTTTGTATGTCATCAGTGCATCGCAAAGCCACCTCAAAAATCTCTTTTCTAAAGAAAACATGCATATTCTTCCTATACCAGGAGAATAATAAATAACCTGTGTATCTTCCCACATTCTAACTTTGGATCTTTGCAAAGAGCAGTCTTTAACTTTTATTTGTTCATGGTAGGTGAATTTCAGTCTTGCTTGAAAGATCTGAGGAATTTGTAGTCTGTATATCATCATTATTTTATTTAATGTGATGAATTCTACAAAAAGTAAAAGGAAATTCATTCCATTGAAAGTGAAACTGGAAGCATTAAAAAGATTAGATAAGGGAAAAACACTTGTAGATGAATACAGTGTATGCAAAATCATGTTTGATGTATGGTGGCTTAGTAAACTAGAAGTGTTTTCTACTAACAAATAATCAGGGGTGGGAAGTAATGCTTACAAGTAGCGAAACTATAGTAGTCACTACTTTTTTCTGTAGTTTGTAGTGTAGCACATTACTTTTAAAAGAAAGTAGTGTAATATGTAGTTCTATACAAAAATCAGTAATTTTTAGCATGTTTTGAAAACTTCTTTTAATGTTACTCTTGCCACATCATCACTTTGGACGATTGATCACGTGGTGCGATTGCTCTTTCTTCCCAGTATAGAACTATAGTTGATACATGAGCCCCCACCTCCCGAGGGCATGCTTTGACTGAAGCCTCTACCATTTGAGCTATTGTCTCTCTTGTTATTGTTCCTGGTATTATTTGTAATATAACCACTCTGCAGTGCACACAAAAGCATAACATTTATTATTAGGATAGCACCAGGGATATACAAAACACACAAAGGAGAGGATGAAGAGAGAAAGAAACTGAAAAGAAAGAAAACCATGAAGACAAAAAAAAAAAAAAAAGGCAGTGGCATAGCTAAGGGGGAGCAAGGAGGGGCATTTGTCTCTGGGCGCATCACCCAAGAGGTGCCATATTGTATATCAAAGCTAGCCTTTGCAGTTTGACAAATAAAAGAAGGTGCAAAATCTTCAGTTGTCCTCAAGTATAGAAAGCCCTAGCTACACCTCTGTCAGAAGGAAAGATGGTACAGTATTTGTCTGAGAGAGATCAGAAGTAGAGCAACTTTATCTTGCATTTGCATTGATGCCTAGTCTGAGTAGTATGATTCTCAAGCATGTATTTCCCCCCGCGTCCCTGACACATGGTTGAAATAGCTTTGTACCGATATTGTCCTCAAACTGTCGCAGACACCACTGAGTATCACTGTAGCATTAGGGTGGTCACAAGAAATCAACTTTCGAATTTTTGGGGTGGCACCCCCCAAAAAGTTGCCAATAGGCTCAAAAATGAGATTGGTAAAGTTTCAGCTCATTTGCATAATATTAACCCGTGCTGCATTGAGGTTAAAGTTTAGAAAAATCGCGGTTTTTCGCAAAAAAGCAGTCTTTCCATCATAAAATGGATAAAATTGAGTCTAAAAACATGATGTTGTTCTCGTTTCAGAAGAAAACTTCCCGCCTTGATGAGTCACACATCATTTTTATGTAAAAACTTACATATTTAACCCTCCTGGCGGTTGTGATGTCAAATCCCATCCACTTTATTCCAGTTTACACTGCAGTACATCCATAAAATTAATCATTTGTAACACTGAGATATCATAAAAATCATATGTTTGATATTAAAGCTTGTATGTAATTTAGAAGCCATTTTTAAAAAATAATATGCAAATATTCCTGTTAAAAATTTTATTTTTTTATAATTTAAAAATTTTATTTTTTTATATAATTTAAAAATTGCACGAAATTTTTACTGTGAAAACAATTTTAGCTTATTTGCCCATTTCCAAAACGCTCAGAGGGTAATATTCAGATCACATCTAGTCCTATAAAAAGCACATATCTATGCTTTTTTCGAACTAGATACAATCCGAATCCTAAAAGTTGGCTTTTTTATGAAAGTTCAAAAAATTATATTTCGTCTTTATCCTCCTAAAAAATGAAATTTAAGTAAAAGAATTAACAGAAAATAAGTTCAAAGAAAGCATAAAATTGAGAACAACTAACGTTTAGATTTATTTGATTATTAAAGTTATGTATCTAAGAGGAAGTGTATTATAAAAAAAATAAATTATTTTTGTTTGCAATTTTTTGTTAAAGTGGCAAGGCTTAGATAATGTGTCTTTCGAAGAGTCTGGAAAAGTTTTTCTACATTCGGATACTACCTATAGTAAAAACTACTTTTGTTCTTCATCCCCAGTTAAAGAGGAATTGAATCCTGGGATTAATTTTACTCCCCTTTCATCTGAATCATTAAAAACCTTAAAAGCTTTCAGTTTTTTTCCCTTTCAAATAATACTGATTTTCACACTATACATTGGGATCAGTATTCAAAAATTGTATATTAAAATTAAATCTCTTAAAAAAATTACTATTCGAGATGAAATAAAAAAAATTAATTTCTTTGTTCAATAAATGATCCACTTCGTTAAACATTGTTGCTCTTACATCTTCATAATCATCATTTTTTTTCAAATGCAATTAATTTTACAGCCATGCTTATTTTGACATTTTTGCCCAAGTTTCATCAAAAAAAGAAATGCAACTTGCTCCAAGTTAAGATACCAAAGATGGCTTATCATTTTATAGATCTCTGTTTGCAGCATCTTTATCAAATGATTGGGGCTAAAGTCCAAGTGGGAGTGTTGAACCATGCCTTTACATAGATATTTATGTAAAGGCTGTGAATAAACAAATGTCTGTAATACCTCCTTTTTCTAAATCTGTTTATGAGACCTGATGTCTGAAAAGAAGTATTTTGAGACAATAAATTGTCTTGGACATCCACCTGGCATAATGAACAGCTGAAAAAACACTCAAAATACTGGTGTTAAACGATAAAGTAATTAAAAAACTTTGTAAAAAACACACATAAGAAGTAAAAGGAAAGAGGATACGCACGTTTCGTTCAAAAATTGTTTTGAACTTCTTCAGTCCAAGCCCTTCGTCGTAAAGAACACAGGGAACTGAAAAGAGTTCTTTTCAGATCCCTGTGTTCTTTACGACGAAGGGCTTGGACTGAAGAAGTTCAAAACAATTTTTGAATGAAACGTGCGTATCCTCTTTCCTTTTACTTCTTATGTGTGTTTTTTACTAAGTTTTTTAATTACTTTATAATGAACAGCACCAGGTATTCTAAAAGAAATGTATATTTCGGGAGATTCCTATAAAAATTAAACAATGTTGGGTTAATTCTTTATAGTTATCCCTAAGCTGTTGATTTCTTAAACGTTCTGCAAGAAAATTTGAAATTTCTTCCAAATTTTGCGTTCTTTATGCAATAGTTTCATCTTCAATAACAGTTTTGTAATTTGTCTTGTCCAACTTATACCACCCAATCTGAAATTAAAAAAAAATATCTGGATGAAGAGCAGAGCATCACCCACTTTGCAATCAAAACAGATTTTAGGATGATTTCTAAAATATGATGGCGAGAAGGTAAATATAGAAGATTTCGATCCAGTAATTGCTGCAGCAAAAAATGCACGCTTCCCTAAGGCAACAAGTGGTATCAAAACACATTGCCTGAATTTTACCAACTGCCTCCCATTCTTCAACTGCTGTGAATACAGCTTTTGCCTAAAAGTTATTCTCATTATTTTCAAGCTGAGGAACTCCTATTAACTGTTCTTCGTCGCCACAGCTAATTAAAATCGCTATTTTCTCTACATTTTCTTTATTCAAAATATGAGGAAGCATTTTTCCATCCCAGTGAACAACAACACCCTCTAAATCAGAATTTTAAAATCTGCTTTTGATGAGACCAATTCTTTGTTTTCTAAATTCTTGTCTTCGAAGTCTTATTGCACTTCAAGAGTCCTGCACCGGAAAGAGATTATGTGTTAGTGTTGAATCACTTTTACGTTATACCACTATGCAAATCATAACGATTATATGGGAGCTAGGGGAGGCATAGCCCTTCCTTGCCCATACATATGGGCACCCATGTCCATTCTAAAAGTAAATAATAACAGACAACAAAAATAGCATTATAATAAAGAAAATTTGAGAGGTTTGTCTTAGATGTGCTTCAACTGAAATACAAATCAAGATCTTTCTTCTGAAGCACAGAAATGCATATGAAATAAATAAAAATATATAATGAATTGTAGTTTAAGTTTTTTAAATTCTTGATTTATTTTTTGATTTTTTGATGCAAATAATACAAAAGACGGTCGAAATTACTTAAAATTCTTAATTTGTCCTTTTTTCACTAATTTTACAAAAATTCAGATTTTGGTGGTATGATTCGCAAACTGACCTAAAAAACACTGAATGTCATTAAATATTGTCTTTGTTGAGAGTAAAAGTTCAAAGCAACAACATTTTTTATGAAATAAAACAAGAACCAGTCTGTGGAGCAGGCTGTAGTTGTTTATACAAAAGCAAGGAAAAACTAGATATTTTTGGAAAAAATCGTAATTTTTCAAGAATTCAACCTCGATGCGGCACGGGTTAGTATTATGCAATTGTGCTAAAACTTTTCCAATCTCATTTTCTAGTCAATTGGCAACTTTTAGGGGGGTGCCCCAAAAAATAACATTAACCGTTTAAGCGGTCAATTTTTTTACCGAAATGCTTCCAAAAAAGGCATATTTTTTTATTGCATATAATTAAGTACCATGATTAATAGAATAAGAAAAATGGAGATTTTTTTTTTCCACTTTTAATGCTTTTACACAATTTTTTAGTTTATACTTGTGGAACACAAAACCTCTAAATGTTTGCTTTTTTCGAGTACATTTTGTATGTAATGAAGAATGATTTACAGGTCTTACAAAAATTTCTCTCACACTTACTGTAAATTTTGAAGTTTACACTTTTCCAAACAGTTCCATAACTTCCATAAGAAAAAAAAAAGACAAGCAAATACAGTAGAACAAAAATTTCATGATGAAATATTCCCGCTCTCTCGCTAGTAAGAAAAATTCGGATGAAAAGCATTTCAGTTGCATGGACAAGCCACTCCATCTATTGAAAAATGTTAATATAGTCTCTTCACAATAATGAAATATATGGGCAAATCAGAAAAGGAAAAGAGAAAATATCGATGCCCGTATGCTATACGGGCAAACCAGTTGAGGCCAATTTTGGGTAGCACGTACACTGTCGGGGAAACTGCTTAAGGGGTTAAAAAAAATTTCCGCCATATAACTTGTGACCACCCTACTCTAGCATAAACAGGGATGTGCCAGCTGCTCCAGTTGCTCCAAATTGTGCCAAATCAATCCCGATGCGCCAATCTGCTACAAAAAGATCGTTTTTGGACATTTTTGCTCCAAATTCAGCAAAACTGCTACATTTTTAATTTTTCCATATATGTTTAAATGCTTGTAAATCTCCCGAATTTTTACAAAAGTCATCACACATTCTAAGCATCCTAATTTTAATCTTTCTCTATTAATCTTAAAAATGAATATTTTTTCTTTGGCATTCCTTTGTTTAAACCTCCAATGCCTAAAAATTGACCTCTGTTTTAAATTTAATTTTATATAAATTTCTAATTTTTTGTTACCAAATTTTTTATTAGCCACTGATGGTAGTTAACCCATTTGTGCCCAGATATTTTTGAGACTTTCTTCGATTTTTGCTAATACCAGCAATAATAGATAAATTTCTGATGTCAACTTCTTGAGCAAGGGATGATTTCTTTTAAAATCACTATGTATAAAATTGAAATGTCAACATCTAACTGGGTCATGTTAAAATATTATAAGGAGTTGAGGTTCTATACTCGTGAATAAAGGCTAGGAAAAATAAATAATGCTTTCGACTGACAGCGAAAATGCTGTCCCGAAAAAGGGGCACTAGGCATAAATGGGTTAGTATAGTTTAGTAAATATTATATTTTTGATTTAAAATCGATATTTTGTATAGCAATGTATAAAATAACAAAATTTTTTTATTTATTTCATAAGCTTCTGATCCCACCCCCCCAAAAAAAAACTTGTTTTTGTTATAAGCTAAGAGTTTTTAAGAACCCAATTAATTTTCATTTTTTTGATTGACTTTCTTTAATGACTTTTCCCTTTCCCTCCAAAAATAAATTTTGTATTTCAAAACTGACATTCTTATGCTCCAAAAGTGACTTTTTCTTGCTCCAAATTGCTCCAAAAATGTCCTTTTTCTTGCTCCACAAATTGCTCCAAAACTTAATTTCAGCTGGCACATCCCTGCATAAAAGAAAAAAGTAGCAGCCTGTCTACTGTACTTTAATAATTAACAGTAGTTGTTCATTAGAGCAATAGTTTTCTCTAATTAGTATATCAATATCCTAAAATCTGAATGTAAATTGAATCTTTTAATAAAATTTGTCTCCATAAATTAGTAAAAAATTAGCAAAGAGAAAAAATGATACGTGTATTTAGTGCCTAGATACTGCTATTAGTATCATGCCTGCTGATCAATATTCCAGTAGTACAAGATGACTAAGAGAAAAGTCTTTGGGCAATTCTGAATCCTTTGATAGTTTAAGGCAGGGATGGGCAAACTACGGCCCGCGGGCCAAATCCGGCCCACCGGAAGGTTTTATCCGGCCCGTGGATGGAATTTTAATTTTCTGGTCCGACGGAAATTGAAAAAAAAATATATATTTATATATTATATATCCATATGAAGAATGATGAAGAGGGCTTGAAAAAAGTGCATTTTGAGTTCGAATGCAGATTTCAAGATTTCGGTGCCATTCAAACAGAATTGGATATTTTTATCATGCCTTCAACGTAAATTGTAAAGCAGTGAGGTCCGATTTGCAGCTTGAATGAATAGAATTGCAATCTAACAATCATCTCAAGCAGTTGTTCCTAAATATGCCAAAGTTAGAATTTTACAAATCATTATTGAAAGTAAGTTTCCCAAATTTAATATGTCACGCCTTGTCAGTGCTATGTTTGCTTCATCTTATATATGTGAACAAGTGTTTTCAACTATAAACCTTAGGGAGAATTCTTTCAGAAGTAGACTGACAGATGAGCATTTAGCTCATTCCTCAGAATCAGTCCATCTCACTTCGAACCTCAATATAAGGAACTTTTAAAAATGAAATCACAATTTCATTCATCTCATTAACATATTTAAATTTTAATACTTGTATATTGTTTTTAATATTTTAGAAAAATTTATCTTGGTCTGCCAAACTTTTTTTTTTTTTTCGATTTTTGGCCCGTGACCGAAAAAGTTTGCCCATCCCTGGTATAAGGTATAGGCCTGGTCCTGTCCACTTCGAATTATTGAAACTACCGTAGTTGAAAACTCTTCAACCTGTTATTTTATATTCTGTTGTTCTCTTTAGTTAGTCAACTTTATTAAAGTGATTAAACAATTTCTTTCATATTTTTGAAAGCCTAAAGTCGTCATGCTCAATGCATAAGTTTGCTGCATAGTAATAATTTGAAATATTTATGAATTTCAAAATGTTCTAATGAAATATGTGTATTTTACAGGTCCAAACAAAGCTTTTCACTTATCTGGCAACTGATTTTTTGGCTGACACCCAAATTTATGGAAATGTACGCCGAATAAGTACTGTGTTACAAACAATGCATACCCTAAAGTACTATTACTGGGTAGTGAACCCAAGAAACAAAAGTGGCATCACTCCAAAAGGAATAGGTAACTATCTTTAAAATATTTCTCTCTATTAGTGTTGTGACTTTTTATAAAATTTTATGTTGTCTATAAGTTTAACATGAAATAACATTTTTAATTAAGCCATTAAACCTTTTCTATGTGTTTATAAAATGTGCATTATATAAAAAATTATGTAAAATGTTTTTCTTATTAAACTTACCTAAATTCATATTTCAAGTTGTCTATTTGAATTTCTTTTACAGATTTAGAAAAATTACATTCAGTTTGGATCTTGCAAATAAGGCTCCATAAAATTAATGTTGAATTTCATGAATTTTCTCTATCAATATTACTCCTGTTTTACCTCTTCCCACCAAAGTTGGAGAATATTTATGATTTCAGTTTGTCTGTCTGTACGTCTCTCTATACTCTAATTGCTGTAAATAAGCATTGACTGCTATGAAATTTTTATACACTATTGCTATATACTATACCGATTGAAAATAATGTATATATCATGATTTAATTCTTTTACAGGACCAATCAAAAGAATTCTGAAACATTGCGCTGTATGAACTTTTATTGTTGGAAGGATATTTTGGAGATATAAATCTGCTTAAAACAAAACAAAATTAATGTGTTGCTAAGGATTACAAAATAATTATCTCCATCTAAAATAATTGTGGTATTTATAGTTCATTTTCAAGAGTATACTAAAAAGAGATCTAATGCATTAAACTCTATGGCAGGGTAAAGATATTAATATATTTCAGGTATGATACAATAAGTATACAGAACAGCTGTATTTGAAGAAAGGAAGTGACATTTAAAGTTCTTTTACATGGTCTTGCAAAATTACAATTAATAATGATAGGTCTTTTCATGTTTCACTCCAAATCTAAGTTTGACGACAAATTCATAGCCAAATTTGGGGGGGAAATCAAATTTAGTGCTTGAAAGTGTGTTATGATTGATGTGTTTAACATACTTCTTGGGTTGAATTTCATTTGCCAGATTTCATCTAATGTAGGAAATGTGCATTTTCATAGTTTGCAATTAAGGAAGTTTCATTTTTAAAACTATTTATTAAGTAATTAAAATTTTTTGCTTTATTTAAGACTAGCTGTGTACCCTTTTTTTGCACAGTAGGAAATGAATAAATTTCTTACTCGTGTAATTTAAATTAATCCCCGTCATGTGAAAGCTAAAAAAAATTGCAAAATTATTTGACTTGTGATGTCATGAATACAAACCTGACATGGAATTATTTTGGTTAAGTCAAAGCTATTCGACGGCTATCTGCCTAAGTGGGGTTCGGAATTGCCTTGGTCAGAGAACTTTTTAAGCACTCCTGACATGTATTCATGTTACATTTGAGAAAATTGCCCCAAACTCTTAGATCAATAGTCATGCTGTTTTCCAGAACTCAGGACCTTCTCACTTCAGCTACCTGAGATGATTGCTACATGATGACACAAAAACTATATCAGTGTCATTCGCGATCAAAAAAGAAACAACTTCACAGTTTACAGAATGCACTCAGCACTCTTAACTTTCAAAATTCCTTATTTCTCTGTCATATGGTTATATCTCTTTTTAGATTTAACTTATAGCATTAATATTGCAGAAATAGCATTACATGATATGGACAACTGCTTTATTTAAAGCATGAATAATGTATTATCAGTATCATGCTGAAGGTGATCTTACTGAAATTTTACCTAATAAAAATGTCTTAAAATATTGTTGTTAATTTAATATTTTTAAAAAAAACTGCATGAAACATTTGATGCTCTGTGTATGTTTTGTTACCAAAAATGCACCTGCTTTTCTAAGTTTAAAGGTTTTTGAAATAATATTTGAAAGATCTTCTTACTCTTACTGAGCTGCTAATGTGATTCAAACTCATTACACAAAACTGAAGTCACTTTCACTTGTGAGTTTTATTTAATAAATAACTAATATTATATATTATTTTTAACATAAATGCAATTGCAACAGAATCTATTGTTGCTTCTTAATTTGTCAGATTCAACATTTAAATGAAATCAGAAGTAATTTCTAGAGTTCTCTGTCTTGTGAAAAGAAAATACATAATTATGAAATAAACAGAAATCATATCTAGGGATGATTTTTAAGCACATTGGAATCCCTTATCTGGAAAGATTCATCAAATGCCACAAAAAGTGCAGTTAATTTCATCTTGTTATTTTTCATTCTTCGCAAGTGCCTTTGTTTTGCACACAATTGCAGTATCAGTCTGCTATATGATGCAGATCCTAAATTCTCTTTTGATTCATTTTTGATTTTCATTTGATATTCTTGACTTTGAAAACTTCAACTTTGTGATATATTTCATTTCACCGAGATTGCAAATATCCGAGCTGCACTAAATGACATGTTACAATATTTTGGAAAACCTGCACAACAGCTTGTGTTGATCTACAGCAGTATTTCATAATTTGCTGACTTAGGCTTACATATAATTGATTACTTACCATTAAGATTGCCATTAAAACATTACTCTCTAGGTTTACTGTGCTAAAGCTTCTTTAATGGTGAATTAATGCCACCAAATATTTTATTTTGCCAATCGAGCAAATTGATGATGCTTCCTGAAGAAAATTGCCAAATCAGTGTAGCTATTTATCTCATTTCTACAAAAATGCTTCATCTGAAATTATAAACTCCTGTTATTCAATTGATCTTTTGTGTGATTTGAAAATTTATTACTTTAAGAAATACATAACTTTCATGGGATTTCATCTTTTTCAAATGCACATGATTCTGCATTGTAATAAAAGCATTTCTGCTTTATTTCAAAAGCATAAATCATTTTATGCAGGCAAAACTTGATAAGCATCACAACCTAAAAATGGTTTTTAATTAATAATTATAAAAGTAATTAAAATTTTTAAATTTGATTCTCTCAGGTGCACATTATCGAGCTCATGGGCTTATATGTTCAAATTTTCAGAGCTGTGTGAGCAGTATATTTATTTGGAAACTGCACACATACTGATTTAAAAACATCCACTTTTATTATATAGATATTGTTATAAGTCTTGATAACAATAGTTAAAACTATTGTTATCAAGACTTACAAATGAATTCCTTTTGTGAAAATAATCATTTAAAGTTGCTTACATTAATTTCATTTAACTCCTAGGTCATTCCAGGTTTGATATTAGTTAACAATATTTTTAGCTTACTTCTTATTTGACGGAAACTTTTTATGACTGAATTATTATATGCATACAATTACTTCAGGAATGAGATGTTAAAATTTAAAAATGCTCTTACTTAAGCATTTAACGGTTAAGCTTTCATTAATTTTTTTTTCTACTTGAAAATTAAGAAAGTGTTTGGGCATAGTTTAATACAGTTTTTAAGTAATTGCTTTCTTTTTACAACTTTTAAAATATTTTCTTGCAGTAAACTATTATGAGAAGAGTTAACTTATATCACTGTTGTATTTATAATTAAAGGGAGAACTTTAATTTGTGAAGTTTTTTTTTGAATATACATGATAATATTACGTTCTGTTTCTATTGTTACTTTTTCCTAATATTTAAGTAATTATTTTTATATTGGTATTATTAAGTTTACTACATAGTTATATTAATGTCTTAAAATTCTTTTATTTTGTTATTTCATTCAATCAATTTATTAATGAATTCATTAAATTAATCTCCATGTTTTAATACTAATTTCCATTTTATTTTTAGATGGCCCCCGTCCTAATCAGAATGATATAATGTCCATTCGAGCCTACATTTTATTATTTTTAAAACAATTAATTTTAAAAGGAAATGGTGTCAAGGAGGATGAGTTACAGAGTATATTGAATTATTTGACTACCGTCCATGAGGTATATTTAGTACTATAATTTTAACTTTGTTCAAATTGTATTATTTACTGATATATCAATATAATGCATACTTGTGTGTGTGTGCCTTTTATGTTTTTTAATGCAATTCCTTAAAGCATCCTGCTGACTATTCATATATGATTAACATTCACAGATATCCCCACAATTTTTCTACCTTAATCTGATAAACAAATGTTCAGTCTGTGAGAATTGCTTTTAAAAACTTACATTTTAGTGGTGACAAACTGAACAATAAGAAATCGTACCATTTTTCTGTGGACAATTTTAATCAGACGGTCTGACAGTTATGAGTTAGGTTGATGCTTCAGAATTTCTGCCATTATTATGCAGGAGTTCCCCTGCAGTGATGGTATGGCAGTGTGTTATAAAATTTTCAATAAGAGCAATAAGCATCCTTTGAGACAAATGTCAATCAGTTTTTAAGTTTTGTGCACATTTGGTGTATTAGAGGATCAATTGAAGTTAGGCTTCGTGTAGTAGCACTTTATAGATAGTATACAATGTAATGTACATTGCGGTGAATCCACAAACTTCTACAAAACAAAATTTCCTTAAGTTAAAAAATTAGTAGTTTTCTTTATTAAATTGCTGCTAAAGTATGTTTCATTTGATTATGCTTGTTTTCATTATGTGATTGTTCTTTTGAGGAAATTTCTAGTTTAATTAGTAGCAGATTATAGTTCTAACATTTGTGGAATTAGTTCTAGTTTAATTAGTAGCAGATGCATGATGGCACTACTTTTGTTTCTCATTAATAGTTTCTTTGACATCTTTTGACTTTATGGAATCCAAAATTGTTGAGCAAAGTGCAGAATTCAAGTTAAGTTTTAACTCAGTTTATGTGAACATCTTTCTTTTTGAGTTATATTCACTGTAATAGGGAAGATAGCTTAGTAATTAAGTTGTTTTTGTGGGTGTTTTGCGTGGGTTTAGGTGTTATCTTTTAAAGTTTCCTCCCTCTCATTACCGTATTATATAATCTGACTGTTATACCTTTTCCATATAGCTCATGCAATTTTAAAAGTGGTCTTGTACAAACTAATGGTGTATGTCTCCAGTTTTTTTATTATTATTATTATGTTTTGATCTCATAAATGTAGTTTTAAAACAGGTGTATGGTTCTGTTTATTTCATAATGCTGTTGTGTTATCTGAAAAAACAGTTAGCTGTCATAATTGACCTTATTTTTGTCTTACTAATTCCTTAATTTTCTGTAGCAAATTATTGTCTCTGTAGGGTTGATGATATTATACGTTTTAACTTTTCTAGATTTAATACAAGGTGTACACAAAAAAATTATTTAAAACAAGAAAGTGGATGGTATTTAAAAAAAAATCCATTTCATAATATATAATATAAATAAAAATGTTTATAAAATCTGACTGCAAAATCACTTGGTTATGTACCATATTCAAATGATGCTTGATTTTATTTGTGGTATTTGTTTGCACTTGAGGAGTTGTGAATTGAATGGCATCTGTAGTAAATCGTTGTATTTTCTCCATATTATGACCAGATAGAGGGCTGCCGACAGAGTTTTCGGGCCTCAGGGCAGGTATTTATGGCATCCTCCTCGACTCCAAAGAGAAAAGAATCTTCCAATTTTTTATACAGAAAAGTTTTAAAAACACTTTAGAATTAGTACACTTTAAATTTACCACACGCCATCTGTACAAAACCTTGAACATGATAAAATTTCCTTCAAAAATTGCTAGTATTTTATCAGAATTTTTTTAAAGTAATGTACGTACATATAATTCTGGAATTCTTTCTTAATATATATAAAACTTGATACAATGAAATCTAAGACTTTTTTAAATGTTGAGGGGGTCACTAATTTGAAAACTATAGGCTTTGGAGACACAAATATTTTATTTTCCCCATGGGATTTGTATGCAAAAAATTCTTAGCATAAATCCAGGGCTTTGAACCGGAACTGGATCAAAAGCTAGAAAAAACCGTTATTTTGGCCGGAACGAAAACCGGAACTGAACCAGAAAAAAATATTGGTTTATTTCAGTTCAATAAATCTTCACTCATTTTGTTACTGCAACCAACTTATCAATATTTTCTAATTTGTCAACCATATAATTCTCATCATTACATGTACAGTCTTTTCGTATCTCAGAGCCTTCCTCCCATTTACGTATGCATCAGGTCTGATTCGATTTCATCAAAATAGGGGTGAGCGGAAGTTTAGCTATGCTCTTTTATGTTTAAAACTTTGTTTACAACTTTAACTAGCAATAAGTAGAATAGTTTCTGAAATTCTGAATTGAAGTAAAAGAAAATGGAAAACATCATAAAAAAACAGTATGCCAAAATAAAGAGTCAAAAAGTACCCATCTCAACCTATCACCTCTTTTCCAAATAGAATTGTCTGAACCGAAAACAGTTATTTTTGGCAGAATGAAAACTGGAACTGAACCGATATATATATATATATATATATATATATATATATATTAGTTGAACTGGAACAAAAAGTAGAACCAAAAAAATTAGGGTTTGAATAATCCTAATAATAATCCTCCAGGATAATCATAATCCTCCAGGATCAGGCCCTCTTTCAGGCCTGGGCCCTGGAGCAGTTATGCCCCCACCCCCTTCATGAAATAATTAAAAATGTAAAAGTTAAATTAAAGAAACTCATCCAGAGCAAGAACATTAGCTAGCACAATATTCAGTAAATAAATAAATAAATAAATTTTTTAACCTCAAAAGATTTTTTAATGCAATAATTAAATAAATATTTCACTTACTGTTGTTAGAGCTTACCGTTGTTAGAAAGTTATATAGTGCTAACCAAAAAGATTAAAACAATTATCTTAATTATTTATTTAACAAATGTCTTAATCCAATTAGTCTTAGTGAAAATTATTTTTACATGTCTCTTTAAAACATTGCAGCAGCAGATGCAGAATTATTCCTGATGCTCTTTACCTTTTAATCTGGACAACGTGCAAACCAGAAAACTGAGAAAGATTTGTTTTACCTCATACTTTCATATGTAAACATAAACAACTAACAACAGTGGTAGTTAATACTATCAGCAGTGTTATACCACCGCTGTCAACTAGTTTGTATCATATGTCTAGCTTAGAAATAAAACTAAGATACTTTTCAACTGTTAAATGCTCAAATAAAGTTTATTTTATAAAAATAATTGCATGTTTGGGTTACTTGAATGGAATAATTAAAAAGATTGAGAAATTAAGTGTGAAAAATCATAAATAAAGCTTCTTTAGCATGCCAAACTTTGGTATTGGCGAGAATGTACTTTGTTGATTTCTTTGTAACCCTGTGTTTCACACGCCTGGCATAAAAGGGTTGGGTCCGACAATCTTGCTTTCCCCCCATGCTCGGCCAGCATAAAATCTGCCACCCTCACTATCCTCCTTTAGCAGGGTCCGTAACAAATTAATGCAATGTTGTAAGGGGTCGCGATTAGCTGGAAGATACAGATGTACATCCATTTTATGGAAGTTAAAGAAGATTTTTATCATTAATTTCATTTTTCTGGGGAGCAACCAGAAAATATTTTCATTATATATCAAATATTTTATTTGAAATAAAATGATAATTATTGATAGTTTTGGATTCTTCTGGGGTTTATTGTAAAATTTCAATACACATAATAGCATCCAGGGGATGTGCAGAAAAATTGCGAACGATGAAAACGCAAATGGAAAAAATGCCAAACGAAAAAAATACAAACAGTAAAAATGCCAACGATTCATTTTTACTAAATATGTTACATGAAAATTCTTTGTTTTGTAATATGCATGAGGAAGGCATTTAATTGGATCTTATGCCCAATTTTTTTGTTTTGTTTGTTTGGAGTAAAGGCTTAAATTTTTGGTGTAGTTCAGTAGGTCTAGAGC
The DNA here is from genome assembly GCA_038373885.1 of Cheiracanthium punctorium. Lineage (NCBI taxonomy): Eukaryota > Metazoa > Arthropoda > Arachnida > Araneae > Cheiracanthiidae > Cheiracanthium > Cheiracanthium punctorium. Next base: position 129,558 of record JAWZYV010011626.1, read on the forward strand.
GTAGGTAAACTTTCCAAGCTCTTGTTATTAGGTTTTCCTAAGTATAAAATACATATGAATCATAGGCTCAGCCAGTGATCGCGATAACGCCTCTAGATGCGTATTTCACACTTTAGAAATTCAGAATACACCTTAAAAATTTCGGAATGCGTATTTTTACGCATTGCTTTTCCATATAAAATTAGGTATATTTTGATAAATAATTATGACTTGCTGATTTTAAATTTAAAAAATCGAATTATTGCACTAGTTTTTGTTGAACTGACATTTATGTACCTAGACGTATAATCAGTTATTATTTGTGTGTCAAATGCAATTTAATTATGTATTTGAATATTTAGCATAATTGTTCGTTGCTTTAATTACTCCTGTGGAAAAGAAAATACTCTCTCCAAAAAGGTTAAGGAGTATTTTTACTCTTCTGAAAAAATCCTAGATCGATCACTGGGCTCAGCGTTGACAGAGGTGTTACAGGGTTGGATGGACTCAGCATATGTGAGACCGATTACTCCATAAAGGAAGTTAGTTGAGTTTCCTCCCAACATCAAAGAGTGATGCGATGAATCACACATTGGTGTTATCGTGTCAGCAGATGTTGGAGGAAAATTCCCAAGTATGAGTTTATGAAATAGATATTTGGCCAATGTTTTACCAAACTCTCTTGCTGCTTGGGTATATTTATACTTTTGTGCAATAAAATTATACAGTAATCTATTATATGTTTTCTCGTGTTGATTTAATCCTAGCAAAGCAGTTGCTTCTTAATTTTACATAAAACTTTTTTTAAAAAGAAGATTTGAAATAATATGTAGTTGAATTAAAAGATTTACAATTAAGTCATACCTACTGTAACTATGATTTAATTATCTTTGCAGTTTTTGCAGTTATACTATGCTTTATATTTCATATTTACATAATTTTCTTTCAAGGATGAAAATCTTCACGATGTACTTCAAATGTTAATGTCTTTAATGTCTGAACATCCTGCCTCTATGGTTCCCGCTTTTGATATCAAAAATGGAATTAGGTATGTAATATATGATGTTAGGTTGCTGTGTTGGAATTACGACTCTAATGTATGATTTTCATGGATTTTAAAATATATTCAAGTTTTATACTAATACATTACTGAGGTTATTTTTGTATTTGTGAAAACAGAACAGTACTGAAACTTCTAGCCTCAACAAATGAAGTTATACGGTTACAGGCTCTGAAACTCCTGGGGTATTTTTTGAGTCGGAGTACACATAAGTAAGTGGTTTGAATGCTTATTAAGTGTTGCTTTCAATGGTGGTTATAGATTTTACAAAACAAAATAAATATGTGTTTAAAATATTGTTCTCTAATCTATTTCTTTTGAATAATTTCTTAGAACTGTAATAATGCCTTTTCACTTTGGATAGTACTTTATGCTTATACATTTCTTATGAAGTGAGTTCACATCAAATAACATATAGAGTATATTGTTGTTTCTGGGATTGTAAAGAAAAAGTATTTGACAAAAATAAATTATGTAGCTGTGTTGTAAATATTTACTAAATAAATGAGTTAAAAATATTACCTAAAACAGTGTAGAATCGTGTTCAGTCTGCAGAAAAAATTGCTTAATAAAGTACAAAAGATATAGATTTTTTAATATACTTATTTTAATGTGTATTGCAGTAATTTTTTAACTGATGAATAGTCTGGAATTGCTGCTTTTTAAGGAATAATTCTTGATCTGGAAATTATGTAATGATGATCTATATCAATGTCACATATTATTTTAAATGACATGTTTGAAAGTTTTTAAAATATAAATGATAGTAATAGTAAAAATAGATTTTTTCTTGAAAGAATAGCATTCGTGTTTCCTTGTTTAAGCAGGGTGTCCACCGGCGACTAAAAAGGCAACTTTTGCTACTCATTTAAAGATAGGGTGACTTGAGTGACTTTTTTGATTAAAAAAAAAAAAACAACACCTCTTTTTCATACTATTTTCAAGTTTTTGGCTACTTGTACCTTACTCCAGGCAATTAATTGGAAAATCAGATTTTGGTTTTTTTTCAGATCCCCTTTTTTTTTTCAAAGTTGCTGTTCATCGTTCATCAAACATTCTAATCTATTTTTTTAACTGTGTTATAAAAAATAAATGTACTATATGCTCTGTTATATAAGGCATGAAGTTTTTTAATTTATCATTTTATTCATTTTCTTTTAAATGAAGCTAAATGGTGGTATGTTTAGTTTAACTATAAAATCATTCAAAAATGCTACTATTTTGGCAATTAAAATTAAGAAAATGACCACTAAACTGGTGACTTTATGTTAGTGAGGCTACTAATGATACCATTTTTACCTCCTGACATTGGTGGACACCCTGTTTAAGAGATTGCAGTTTAAAGCTCAAGTGGCCATTTTTAATGTAATGAAACCTTCTTTAATTTATCCACTTAGTTCCAGAATTTTTTTATAATCTAAGCAGGTGTCTTGTTATATACATAGTGAAGAAGTATGAAGCTTGCTTAACAATCCTGTGTACAATTTTTCTTTTGGGCAGACGAAATTTCCAAATGCTATCCTTAAATACAGCTAAATTACCCAAATAAAATAAATATTTATTGAATTTTGTGTATTTGTTGCTGTTATTTTTAGGAGAAAACATGATGTAATGGGTCCTCATAACTTGTATATGCTTCTCGCTGATAGACTTCTGTTACATTCAGACCATATCTCACTTTCCACCTATAATGTTCTTTATGAGGTAATTATTCTTCATTTTCATACTATAATGTTACTGTTAACACCTTTTTGCATCATTAGTTTAAAAAACATAACTTTTTGGCAGATTCTGACGGAGCATGTATCAAGTCAAATTTTATATCAAAAGCATCCTGAGCCAGAATCTCACTACAGACTCGAAAATCCCAGTAAGAATAAAAAAATGTTTTTTCTCTGCAATAGCTTGACTCTATTATAATAAGAGCGTGTAAAATTTATCGACACCGCTTATTTAGTGACTCATTTTTCTGAAACAATAATTCATAATTGCTGTTTATACCCAAGTTGGCTACAATGACTCAACACAACAATTGCTATAGAAATTCTCTAATAAATCACATTAATTCCAGAACACCAAGAACCAAACATGTGATACTTTCATGATTCTTTACCTACTTCAATCTTAATTTTTCATTTTTATAATTATACATTTCTATTTTTATTTAAAAAAATACTTTTTGAATGTACAGTTTTATCTATCCTTTTTGTGAATAAAATTGCGTGTTTCTCTGTATTTACTTTTTTTAAATATTTTATTTCCTTTTGCCCACACAAAAATTTTTATAAGTGGTCCATGGGTAAAATTGAAATGGAAGAGTGCTCAACTGCTTAAGTTCAGTTCAAAACAAAGTCTAAAATGTATGTCTATTAAAGTCCTTTTTTACTGCAGTGATTCATTTTCACCACCATTTTTTTCATTATTAATGTTTAATTAATGAAATTACATTCTTCATTTAAAGTTTGCATCAAAAATTAATAAACAGATATTATTCATTAAAAATTCTATTGGTTTTCAGTTTGAAAATTATCATATTTATTAATTTTTTATATTATTTATTCCGTAATTTTTAAAGAATTATGTTGATATGATGTTGAATACAACTATACACTTAAGTCTGAAAAATACTTTTGAAAGTGTAAGCAAACAGCAAAATTAAATTTTTAAAAATCTGACTGTTATTATTTATAACTTTTCTATAAGCAAAACAAAATATGGTCACAATATTGCCCTGATATTGGGATGATGATTAAAAATATATACTATATTTATTCGATTCTGCTGATCAAGATAAAATTTTGTTAATGTGTATGTGTTAAATTAAAATTTCTGATATTATTTATAAACATAAGTGTTAGTGTGAAGTTACATTATTAATCATTAAATTAAAATGGAGTGAAAGAAAGGTTTACTACTGCATGGCTACTTGTATGTAGAGTGGCTATAAAATAACGTTAGGTGTTCAAAGCTGTATAGTGTATTAAGTATTGGATGACACAACCAAATTTTATGAATGTCCATAGTGTACCATGGGATTTTGATTTTTAAAAAGGGGGGGGGGTAGCGAATGAGTACCAAAAATCACTATGGCTCTGTTTACTGAATATAATGCATTGATTTGCATAATCGTGTTCCTTGTTGCGATTATGAGTATAAAAGGAAAGGCTGGGAGAATTTTTATCATTCTATGGCCATCTGGCTTCAATCAGTTGCAACTACAACTTTTTGCAGCCTAACCGCTTTGCCACTCCAACCTGGTTGCTGTGCTAGAGTTCCATTAATTTTAAATCTTTGCATCATGTTTAATAAGTTTATGTTCAGTAGTCCTTATCGTAACTTCTTTAACCTCTGAAATTAACTAAGGGCGGTAAAGTCTGCTGGCTAACAAATTACCATCCTGTAAGGTAAGAACCATGGAAAGCTAGATGGCCTCAAAATTCTTCCAGATTTTCTTTTTTTAATCATTATTGCAACAAAAAGTGTGATTATGCAAATTAATGCATTTTATTTGGTGAATAGCACTGACATTTCTCCAATGGTAATTTTTGGTAATATTTTTTTTTCTTTAAAAATGTAAATCCCATTCTCCACGAGGTATGACCATCAAAAATCTGATTATGATTTGTCTGAATACTTTACTTGCTAGAAGTCACTAAATACCTCTCGTTATTTTATAACCACACTGTATGTTTGATTTTCCTTATTTTTTTACTAGATGCATGTATATTTTAAAAATTCTATCTATAAAATAAGTGTCTGTACTAAATATGTTGCTATATAAAAATTGGAGGATTTATTTAGGTCTGGTTAAAGTTAATTGCTTTTTAGTAATTTTAGTGGGGAGAACTTGATTTGACATATGAGTATTTTGATTAATAATCTTGATCAAGGGACTAATTAAACCTGTATCTTAGGGTACTCCTGTATGACTTTATTGATTGGATATTTGAATTCTTTCATTAACAGTTATTGTAATTTTACTTACAGTGATACTAAAAGTGATTGCAACCTTGATTCGACAGTCAAAATCATGTGATGAGCTTATGGAGACAAAGAAGCTCTTTCTCTCTGACATGACATTATTATGCAATAACAATAAAGAAAACAGAAGGTTAATAATGAAATTCTAATACCTTTGTGAATTTTTCTATTTTCTTATTTACTTCATGCTTTTGATTATATTGAACAGCTCATCTTGTATAGATAATTTTTTATCATTGTATATTATTCCGCTACATGTTCTCTAATAATAGTTTTGTGTGTGTGCGCACACCCACGCGTGTGTGCAGAGTGGGGAGATGAAGTAAAACAATTGTTTATGATAATTTAGTGTTTTTTAATATCAAATGTTCTTTTTTGTTGTATTCATCTTACTCTTTTTGCTGCAGCACTTGTAAACCCCACAGGGAACTATGAATAACCCTGTGTAAAATTTTGCATGATCATTTAGCTGTGAAAAATGTTTGTTCTCTTTGGATCCCACATAATTTGAAAAAATCTGAATAGATTGCTTATATGTCAATTGGTGCAAAGAAATTTTCAAGAAATACAATGATAATGCTTCAAAAGATGTATATAGTATTGTAACAGGTGACAAATTTTCGACTATGCATATGAGCGGGAAAGTAAATAGCAGTCGACTGTGTAAGTGTTCAATATGAACCAAATACAATAAAAGTTGTTTGTGCTCAAAGTACTTTGAAACAAATGGTCATACTTTTTTATTCTCCCAGTAAAACTGGTCACGTGGCAACAGCACCTTTTGAAGAAATATGGTAAAATAAAAACAACAAACAAGTGCTGTCATATTTGATCAGTCTTCATCATGACAATGGATCATCTGCCATACAATCCTAATTTGGAACCCATTGACTTGTCTTTGTTTCCAAACATTAAAAGAAATTGTGCCGACTATGATTTTCAAAATTGTTGATGCATTCAAAAACAATCTTTTGTAGATACCTCATGCGGAATATAGAAAATGCTTTGACAAGTAGTTTGAACACATGCAAAAAAGTTTGAATGATGAAGGAGACTATTTTGAGAAATGATGATATAATTTTCAATAACAGTTCAATGTTTTTATTATATTAGTCTCAACATTTAAATAGTTTCATTTCTAACACATTGGCTTAAGATTTGCAATCTAAATAGTCCTTCTTTTATTCATAGGACAGTGCTGCAGATGTCTGTATGGCAAGAATGGCTGATTGCTATGGCTTATATTCATCCCCAGAATGCTGAAGAACAGAAATTATCTGATATGGTGTACTCTCTATTTCGCATGCTTTTACATCATGCCATTAAGTATGAATATGGGGGATGGAGAGTATGGGTTGATACATTAGCCATTGTTCACTCAAAAGTGAGTTTATCATCTTTCAGAATATATGACTTTCAGTATTATGTGTGAAAGCTTTCTTTATTATATGTGATGTTTCCAGTTATGTCAGTGCCTCTATTAAATTAAAATGATGTCTATTGTTTGCAGAATTTTTATTTGTTTCTAATTGAAAATTCTGAATGTTGATACACACAATGTAAATGTTGTACACCACAATAGTACTTAATTATACATAAAATATAATATACAGAGAGTAAGAAACCTTTCTCATGAGTATATTGATTTTATTTATTGAAAAGTATTACTTAATTTGTACAGTGGTCAAGATTAGTGGCAAAATGTTATGGTTTGAGCAATTTATTAATAGTAAATTTTAGGACTAAGAATTAATCAATTGTTACTCTTTTTTTAAGTAAATGATTATCAACCTATCTAAAAAATTTAATTTAATTTAACAATTAAAACTAGTTAGACAGAAAAATTTTAGCAAAACAATGGCCTGGAAATTTTTTGAGGGGACTTTTTTCCTGCAAAGTAATTAAAATTCAGTTTATCTGTTAGTCTGTTCATCTGTATATGTGCAATCTAGTTCATCTAAAAATGCTCATATTGATTCTAAATTTTGGTACATGATTCATATGGGCCATAACATGTTCCCTAATAGAATGTTACTGTAATTTCAGGTAGATAAGGTGATTCTTATACATGTGTAAAGTTGAAATTAACGTCTGTAGTGTATCGTCTCCCCCCCCCCCAATAATTATTGGGGGGGGGGGAGAGAACAGTAATGTGATGGGGCAAGATTTTGAAATTGCAAAATTAAAAATAACAAAGCTTTTGTTTGATTACTATGGTCATGGAAATCAGGTAACTGCAGATTAAATGTACTCTGGATGCTCCACTTCTATATTAACGAAAGACTAAATGACTAAATATAATTAAAAATTTAACTCATTAGTCGTTTTGCATGTATAAATGCATTCATAGTTGCTTAATGCTTTGTAATTATAAAGCATAAGTCCCAGTATTCAAAGATAGATAGTGGAAATCATTCAATCCCCATCCCTCCCTCCACCTTATTCCAAGCGAAATCAGAGAAATGTTCCTGATCACACTTTTATTTTTGCCACAGTAGTTGAAAATAAACATCCTAGGGGCAACTTTCAGGTCACATGAATGAAAGAAAGCAGATGAAATAAAAAATTTGTGGATATTTAAATGCATAAAAAAATAGTTCGTTCCTTGTAAATTTATGTTCAGATATTTCACAAAAGAATTTTACTGGCATAAACACTTTTTGAAAGTCTATGAAGCAATGAAGATATTAGAATGCAAATAATTCCAACCATTCAATAGGACTCTTTATATTTTTATCTTGACATGTCCTTAGATTAGAGTAGTACTTGTCAGTTCATACATGTATCTTTTAGCAATCGGTATAACAATTTTGCATTTCCAAATGCATAGTTTTGATTTAGTTATTCATTTTTAAAATGTTCATTTATTTTTTCAATTATTAGACATAAAATGTGTAACACAATGCAATACACTATAAATGAATGAGCGAAAGACTAAATGTAATGAATTTTACTCAAGAGTAAATTCGTTTTAATATCGTATAAAACTGTTGAACAATACCATCAATCTTATTTTATCCACATTTTGAAATTTTGTTCTGTAATTTTCTGCTTATTATAAAATGTGTAATAAACTACTTATATAATCTGTTTGATTTACAAAGTTATGCTCTCTGTCTCTAAAATAGTAATACAATTAACACTTATCTTTTTTATTTTTGTAGGTTTCATTTGAAGAGTTTAAATTGCAGTTCTCTCAAATGTATGAACAGTATGAGCAACGTCGCTCTGACCATTTGACTGATCCTGCTCTTCGGAAACAAAAGCCAATTAGCACTATTTCGGGCTTAGATAATAATAACCACCGTGCCTTAAATGTTGTAAATCCACCCAGACCAGATATCGTCCATAAAGATGTAAATGATACTGAATCCAAACCAGACAGCTCAAAATTAGTCATTCAAACTTCATCTTCATTTTCTATTACTGAAAAAGAATCAGATTTATCTAGTTGCCAAGAAACTGCCAATGTCACCACTACTAGTTCATCTAATTTGTTACATTCTCATACAGTGGAAACAAGGTCAAGTGAAAAATCTGTTGCTGTGCAGGCTTCAGATATGTCTGAAATTAACAAAAATTATAACAGTAGTTTATATGAGGCCCTTCTTACCACCGATGACCATAGGCCTGTTCCTGTTTCATCAGAAGCTAACGCAATTATTGAAACTATGCCTATTGAGTCTTGTGTAACTACAAATGAAACTTCTAATACAGACAATGATGCACAAGAAGATAGAATTACGGATGGTGTAACATCACCAGAAATTGAGTTAGAATCAGCCAATGAAGTCAAACTTGATGCTGATTGTGCTCTAACTAATTCTCCAGGTGATTCTGGATTCATATCTCTGTCTATTAATGAATCTGATAAAAATAAAAGCATAGCAGATGACGAAGCTACGTGTGAAAACGAGATGGTACTTGATGATGAAAGTGCTGCTACAGGAAAGTCACCAGATGAATTACCACCAGAAACACTAGGTGAAGATACACTTAAGTATGAAAATGAACAAATTCTTGATGAGAGTACTGTAAATGATGAAAATGAATGCAGTTTAGAAGAGAAATTATCCAATGAAGAAGTAGGGGATATGGAGAAAGATGTGGAGGAGTTACAAGTGTTTGAAGAGGATTCGCCAATTCAAGATTATGAAAATCCTAGAGCAACTGAATCTGACATGAAAGTATCTGAGGAGTCAAGTCTGGAATCCACTGAAGCAGAAGTAGTCACTGATACTTTAAGTCACTGTCCATCATGTGAAACTTCTACTGATAACGAACAAGTTTCTGAAGGTATTGAAATCAGCACTGATGTTGCTGAACAAATCGGTGAAGAACAAGATAATTCAGTTTTGACTGAAAGTTTAAACCAAGACATTACTGAACCTGAAGTATGTACTACAAATGACATTGAATTGCTCAACAAAGATGCTGATGACAATGCCCCTGATCAAGATAGAACAGAAAGTGAGTCTGCTCATTGTTCTGAAAATTCATCAATTTGTGTTGAGGCAGACAGTTGTGAAAACCAAAGTTTAGGAACTTCCAATGAGGATTCTGCTGTCAGTAGCATACATTCTCCTTCACACCATAGTTTAAATGAAGTAGAATCTGTTACTGCTGCAGAGGAAATGGACCAGATTGAACATGAGGCATCTTCTACAGATAATGAAGCTGAGCAAGCAGAAGAAACTCATTCATGTCTAGATGAAATGCATGAAAAACTCGAAGAAGACATTAGCTGTGATGCTCCAGAAATTATATCAAATGTGATAGAGAAAAGAGAAATAAATATTCCTGCTGAAGAAACTGAAATTTCAAATGACAAACTTCATTGTGATACTCCTGTTTTAATGGATGAATCATCCCCAGAAAAAGAGTTTCCTCAAACAGAAATTTCTGTAACAATCCCTGTTTCTTCCCCCAGTATCCCTTGTTCCATTTCACCAACTGTGATAGTTAAAGACTCTTCTCCTCAAAAAACATTAGATTCTCCTAGTGAAAACAAAGACAATGTATTAGTTGATGATTCTGTTCCTTTTCAAAAACTTGAGGAAGAAGATGAAATTGAGAAACCTACAGTCATAAGTACTATAGATGGACAGTTAGAGAAAGAACGCCGTCTAATGGCCAAAGCAGCTGGGGATGTTGTTGATCCTCAAAGTGTAAATACAGCTGAAAATACTTTAAATAAAGGTAGTTCTGATGGTGCATCATCTGATGAACAAGCTCAAGAGAACATTTCAGATACTAACATTTCCACATCTGTGGTATCTGTATCTCAGACAGCTGTAACAACTTCGGAAACAGATGTTGCTCCAACAAGACGCCCTCGAAGTGTTACTGTTCCCAGAAAGCAAATAAATACTCAAACTCAACGTCCTAAATCAGTGTCTTTAAGCCAAAGACCTCCAAACAATAATGGTAGACAAATTTTTAATTCTGGACCTACAAGACCTCCATTCAGAATACCTGAATTTCGATGGTCTCCAATTCATCAGCGCTTGTTGTCTGATTTGTTGTTTTCACTGGAAACAGACATTCAAGTATGGAGAAGGTAATATTTTTTAAATATGAATTTTTGTTTAAAAATTGTGTGGACTATTAGCAAAAATCTAATGTGGACACCACACAACTTCCTTGTATGTCTATTAAATTATACATATTTTCTATGCACTTCGTCTAAGCCTACTTATGGGGGAAATGTCTACTTGAACTTTATTTGGCCGTCGTTCGTTGTACAGCAAAGCTACACATACCAATCGTTTACGATTGACGTATACTTCACGTAACATGACGTAATTTCCTATACATTTACTATACACAAAAATTGCATAAGGGGTCATCTCCATACTAAAATTTCCAACAACTTTCTTTTCCAATAGCAACCCCTAGATTTCACTTCATATTTCAAAAATTTAGCTCATTTTAACCCCGGATACCAATTTTCAATAAATTTGAACTGAAAATGGGTGAGTTATGAGCATCAAAACTCCCCCTCCCCCCGTGTTAAAATATTTTTTCATACTTTAAATGAAGTCATATCGCATGTCATATTGATAATAAGAATCTGATTTTTATTTGTACTTTTAGAACTAAACAACCCAAACATAATTTACTATTATTATTATTATAATTTATAATAAAATATTAATATGAACTAAATTATTAAATTAATATTAAAAAAATTATGAATTGCAACCTAGCCAAATTTTGATGGAAATAGATGCAGAAAGTAATATTACATAGCTGTACAAAATTTCAAATTTTTAAGATCACTAGTTTAATTTATCTATATAAATAAAACAGAGTGTAAACTGTCCGTTTGTCTGTCTGTCTGTCTGTGTCTCGCGTAGCTCCGAAACGGGTGATTGTAGACCTACTAAATTTTGTACGGAAATTTTCCAAGACGGGTCTCGACACACCTCGAAGCGATTTTTTCGAAATTCGAATTAGAAAATGTTTTATTTTATGTTTTGTCCGATTTTTAGGGATTTTTCTTGCGTAATACATAATAACGCCGGTAATTGCACTCGCAAGAAAACGATAGTTACATCATCGTATAGAGGAGAAAATTTTCTTTTAAAAACTTTTTGTTCTGACTGTATAACATAATTTGCAGATTTTTGGGAATTTTTCAAATAAAATTGAATTTGATGCTGACTTTCGTAAAATATTTTTAAAACTACTGCATCTTGAATTCTATCTGCCATAACTTTTTTATATTTGGGCAAAAGACGGAGCACACAATTCGCCCACTTTTAAAAGAAGAACGGAGGAAAAATATAAATTAGGAGAATTTTTACGAATTTTTAAGTAAAGAAGGATTTTCATTTCAGTAGCACCTCTTATAATTTTCAGTTTGATATCTTGCGGTTTGGTTGTCATGGATACAGTAACAATCATTAAAATTGCCAGTTGAAAAAAATAAATAAAAACAGGTCCCGCGAGCAGATGATTTCTTTGCTTGGCTCGATTTCCTTTTATAAATACTGGATTTATTTGTGAGAAGAAAACTGCATAATCTAGAAAAACAATTTTAAAGCCTTTATAAATAGCGCAGTCTTATCTCTTATCTCTTTTCTTTTTGTAAAGGGTTGCAAGAGAGGGTGACGTATTTTTAAAATAAAAAAATGTCCATTTCATGTAGTGTCTGAGGTATTTAACGCTAAAACGTGAACCTAAAAGACAGCATGTCTGAGGAAATAAGACATTTTGAAAGTGAGAAGTTCACTGCAAACGGTCCATTTTTACTTTTTTGATACCGAATGACGCTGACATAGTTTTTGTGTGTGTGTGTGTGTGTGTGTGTGTGTGTGTGTCATTATATTGCAATGATCTCAGGTTATTACATATATGACGCAAATTTTAAGTCAAGAGTGAAATAATTTTGCTTTTTCTAGATTCCACATCACTGGAATTAATTCGAATTACACATGTGAGGAAATTTTTCGTTTCCTACTGTGCGAAGAACGGGCACGCAGCTAGTATTAAATAAAATGTGTTATTTTCATGAGTTATGGGACAATATATAAATTTCTTAAGTGACATGTTTTTGAAAATTGCATAAAATAAACGTAAATTAGATTTCTTTTGCACCAAAATAGTAAAAATTAACAGTGTTAAAAAATAGCAAATTTTGAATCAAATAAATTTAAGGTTTGTACAGTTTGATGGTGATTCTATAAAGCGTCTATTGTTGCATCCAGGGCCTATTTTAATAAAAAATGTTGGGGGTGGGGGTGTAAAGTCAAAATTTGCTGACAATGTACACCAGTATGCCTTCAAAAATATATAATAATTTTACCTGTCATTTTTTACTTTAACGAATACTTATAAAATATGCTGTGGCATTTAATTTCATTACAAGTAAAGTGTAAACTGTAAACAATTACTATTCAATCATCTCAAAATTCTTCAATGAATTCTAACAAATCAACAATCAGTGCTAACAATTTACTTACACTGCTACACCTATTTTTCATTGATGAAACTAGTGGTTAGAATCACTAAACATTCGGAAATGGTTGAAGTGCACGTCCAGGATTCTGGACTCTTGCGCAGCCTTAGTTGAAATGGTCTGGAGTTTTGGGCAGTTTTCTCCGGATGTAGCTTGAATGCACATTAGATCGACTTAAAAAGTCCTTCATCCGAGGTACCCCACCCCCAGTTAGGCAGGTTTGCCTTTAATACAAACTACAATACACTGAAATAATCTGGAATGAAGTTGGCTTGAGGCTACAAACAAGGACATATTTAAGGAGGGGGTCCAGACCCGCCCCCCTTCCCTTGCCCAAAATTTTGATTTTGGTTACTAAAATGTTAATAGTTTTTTTGTGAAAAATTATGCCTTTTATACCATTTGGTCACCCCCCCCCTCCAGAATCTTTTTCTGGATACATGCCTGGGGACTAAGGGGACTTTTTTATACTGGCACGTAAATCATAAAAAAGAAAAATGAAAATCATAATGAGACTATGTTTGATATAGTATAACTTAAAATAAACTGTCTGCAGAACTGGTAATTTATACACATAACACTTAACAGATTGGTGGTTAAAGCTCAAATTTGCAGACAGTCCTTTCCGCTACTATCCCCTCTCCCAATAAAATATTTTCCATGTATAGGATTAGATGCTGTAGGTGTATGTCTTAACTTTTACAATGCCCTATTTCTGAAAAACTAACATCCTTACTTAACATTCCATGCATGAATTTGACCTTTTTTAATATCAGAAGCATAAAGTCTTGGGACTTTCCCCTATTTTATCAAGCATTCAACAAGGATTAAAAATCACATTTTTCTTTCTAAATTTTCATCTGACTATAAATTAAAATACCACCAAAAGTCTTATAAAAAATATCGCACACAGCAGGGGATAATATTAAATGAAGAAAGTGAAATAACAAACACAGTGGTAATATTGAATCAGCAAAAAAGTAGTTGTGTTTTTTTTACATGAAATTCAAACTAATGTTTTCAATCATGAAACCATTCTTCATGTTCGACCATAGCTGTATAGCTTTTATGCTTGTAGTCAGAAGAGCAGAAAACAGACTCTCACTCCTGGTAACATTTCACCTATCACTTCAAACTTGAGAACCTTCAAATACTCAATAACAATTTCAAAATTAGAAAGGTATTAAAAATCGTAAACAGTCGTTTTGCTTTTTTTCTTTAAATCATGTGGACGAAGTTTTTGAGTCATGGTTCATTTGGACCAATGACTAAATCAGGTATGGGCAACCTTTGAAAAGTTTTGGGTAGGGATGCACCGAATACCATATTTTGTCGAATACCGAATATTCGGTTAAAATTCTAACCAAATATTCGGCCGAATACCGAATACTTGGTTAAAATTTATTAAACTTATTAAATTGTTATTAAACATTGATTGCAGTGATTAATTTAATTAGTTCTTTCTTAAACAATATTTCATATGAAAAAAACACTGAAAATACTGGTGTTAAATGATAAAATAAATAAAAACTTTGTGAAAGAAAAACAGTTCCTTCTGCTCAGTAAGATGTAAGGGCTTGTCTGATGAAGACCGGAAGAATTTTTTGGTCAAAACGATCGTTTGCCTTATAAGTAACCTTTTATGTGTGGTTTTTTTTCACAACGTTTTTATTTAATTTAAGATTTCATATGGTGTAAAACTTAAAATTCTGCAAATTTTAATATCCAAGTGTGTTTCCTTTATATATTATTAATAATTTTTTTAAATATTAGTGAAATGCTGCTAATTTTTTTTAACTGCATATTTTACTAAAAAATTTAGCAGTTAATTGACTTTACATATTTATGAACACTTAATGCTATGAGTTTTTTTTTTTTTTTTTTTTCCTGGTTACTGTTTCAAATTTAAATCAGTTAGTAATAGCAAGGTTAATGTAATGTGTCATAAGATTTGAGAAAAATTGAAAGGCAACAAAATTCAAATTTAACATCTGAGTGTTTTCTCTTACATTAAAACTAATTTCATTGTGATATTAGTTTTTTGTGGGATTGTGGAATGCTATGTTAGGGCTATCTGCCAAGGATTGCCTTGATAGGAGGACTTTCTAAGGGTTTCTAACACTTATTCACATGTGATATTAGTAAGTAACAACTTGAATCAATTTAGTACTATGGTACTATATTGTATCTTTCATTCATGATATAAAAAATATGTATTTGTTTACCGATTGGTAAATACTTCAATTTGTTTACTATTCGGTTGCCGAATCTTTAAGTATTCGGCCGAACCGAATATTCGGTTTGTCTGCCTAATAGGCAGTATACCGAATACCAACAGAATATTCGGTGCATCCCTAATTTTGGGCCAAACATTAGGATATTAGCAAAGTCGCGGGCCAAACTTAGGATGTTAGCTAAGTCGTGAGCCATATAACTGGGATTTGTAGGTTATTTTGAATGGTTTATATGGATTTTATAAGGGGTTTTGATATGTTCCGCAGACTGGATCAAAAGCTTTGCCTGGCCACATCCGGCCAGGGGCCGGAGGTTGCCCATATGTGGACTAAATATTCTAATTTCTACCCCTGATAATCTCAGTACAAAAAAATTTGACTAGAAACAGTATTTTCCCTGTAAATCTTATTTATTTCTTTTAACTGTCGCAATCGAAATTAATGAAAGGCGAAAGTTCGGAATCTACAAATAGAGTTTTTTAATTTGCAGATAGTCCCTTAAAATCATCCAAAAAAGAATTCGCAATATCGCTGGAAATCATCGTAGAAAATTGGTGAAAAATATATTTTTAGGGTAATTTGAAGGTTTTCTTTTGTTTAATGAAGTCAAAATAGAGTGCTGCCATTGAAAAGAACGAAGTTGATGCAAACTTAAATATGAAGATGGTCCCTTATGCAAATTAAACTAATAGTAAATTAAAGTATACATTATTTACAAATGAATGGTACATATAACTTGTATGACTAGTGACGGCCAAATAAAGAGCAAGTCGGCATTTCTTTTCCGTAGTTGTACCTTAATGTATTGAAATTTTTTTGGGGGCTATTCTGTAAATAAACTACCCTGTAAATTGAAACAAAAAAGAGAAGGACACAACTAGGTGCTACAACAATCTAAAGTATAAAATTTTAACATTCTATGACTAATAGTTTTTGAATATGCGAGTTACACACATACATACATAAGACAAAAGTCGCCAAGCTGGGTGACTTTTGGTGCAGTTTTGTGAAGGAGGCACATTACCATCATCAGATCATTAGCTAGCTATATAATAAGATGGTATTGTTCTTGAAATGGATGAATGTCTCCAAAACTGCCATTACCATAATGTATTGAAATTCTTTAGAGTGTTCCTGTAGAACTATAAATGATAAAGACATTATTTTTGATGGAGAGATTCATTTCATAATCCTTAGTAGCAACATATATCACTTTTGATTTGTTCAAAATAGCCTAATACCTTTAAAATACGCTTTAATGAATTTCTGCCCATATATGTATGGGAAATCTTTTGGGTGGTCTTGTAAATAAACTATTCAATCGATTGCAACCAAAAAAGGAGGTGCTCAACTATATGTTACAACAATCTTAAATATAAAATTTCGAAATTCCACAACTAATAGTTTTGGAGATGTGCTAATTTCATATGTATGTACCTACAGAGGTCAGGGTAAAACTGGTCAAAATGGACTTGCCGTCAGTTAAAATTTATTGTACATGCATTTTTATGAACATACTTACATGCATACAATGAGATGTTTTACAAAAACTCTTAAAAGTAAATTTAGAGTTTTTAGTCAAAATCAATTTTTTTCATCAAAATCTTGTTGCTGATTTTTTTATGATTACATTACTTCCTTTTACATTGTACAAGGAAGTAATAAGTGAGATGTGAGTAGATTGATACTAGAAACTCAAATCTAGTTTATCGCATATTTTTACCAGATTTTGAGGGTAAAGTTACATCAATACTAAATGACAAATGCCTGTGGAAGAATGTAGCCAAGGTTTATGAAGCGAATTATTCTGTACTAGCCACCAAGGTGACCAGCTTTGCCACCCTGTACTTCATTGGTCTTTATACTTAGTACAGCGTTGTCAAAATTATTGGGCTCATTTCAATCAAAATCCTGTTTCTTTGCTATAACAGTATTTGTCATTAAATTTAATTAGATGAAGGTTTTTACAAATTTTGGGTGTCATCATAAAACCACTCCAAGTACTGACATTGCAGAATGTATGAAAAGACAACCAATCCATTTGTAAAAATTATAAAAACAACTTTACAGGGTGATAGCATGTAATATAAATTCCTGCACAAATATTTCTTAAGTACAGCAGCAGGACTTGGGGTAGTACATTATATCTTATGTGTAGTACATTATATCTGAAGAAAATTGACCAAAACTCTAGACCGTTGGATCAACAGCCTTGCATTTGGCTCAAATCCAGGACCTTCACATTTTAATCGTCTACCATGTTCAGTGTCTTATCACATATGGCCAATTTCGTTTATTGTATTTGTTTATGGTTTCACATTTTGTTTAGTAGCATATATTTTAAAATCATAACAGAAATTTTCTATAGTAGATATAATTATTACCATTAAAATCATTTTCAAACTAAAGCACTTGCAAGGTCCTGGTCACACCCATCTTTAATGGCACATGTTTTATCTCTCAGTAGTGATGCCAAAAACTCTCTCCATCCACCGTCAATAAGGGAATGCGTGACATCATTCATGGACCATCTGTAGTCATTATGTGAAGTTATTCCATTTTCTGGGGGGGGGGGGGGGGAAATCTCTAAAAAAAATTTCTATGTTGTTGAAATCAATCTTAACTAGTCTGTTGTTTTCTGTTCATTGGCAGTACCATTTTTATTGAATGTTATATAATTTATATTACCTTTTTTTCTTATTAATGTATAGCATCCCTTTTCCCCCCCCTGTGTCTTCAAAAGTTAATTTCATTTTATTAATGCCAACTGTTACTTCTTCTTTAATTTGATTCTAAAATAAGTCCTGATCCTTGATAAAGTCCCGATTTTGTGCATATACAACTCCAGTTGTTGTAACACTTTGTTTGTGATGTCACTTTTGTGATTCCGCAAATGTTGTGATAACGAGCTCCAACTGTATCAAATTTACTGGCAAAAAAGTAAATCTATGTATGCTAAATTAGCTTGACATTAAAGTAATAATTGATTGTCAAAATAAACTGCAATCTACAATTTATCGAGAAACAACTGACACTAACAAAATAGTCAATTTTAAATCAAAATACCATGGAATTTCAAGGTCACAGCCTTGTGCTCATACTTAAATCGCACCATTAAAATGTGTTCCAACAATAATCTCTAAATGAAAGATTAAACTTGCTTAAAAACTAGTGTAAAAGTGCAGGATTCTGTAATTATTTAGTCAACAACATGTATAAAAATAGATTGAAAAAACACTGAGATAAAAAATAGATAGCAACCAAAATTAACATTTACAAGTGCAATACAGTACTGGAGGACAGATTTTTTTTTTTTTTTTTTTTTTTTTTTTTTTGGGGGGGGGGGGGGGTAGAAAAGAAACAGCCATTATTTATAAAATTAGCTTAACTTGGGAAAAAAAGAGATGCTCTATAGGAATGACCAAAAGAAAATTATAAGGGAAAAAAACTATCGAATGATGCAAAATTTGGTAAAAATGGTGCAGTAATAGCAAACAATAGATCAATTAAGATATATTTCAACTATACAGTAAAATTAAATAATTTTAAACATAAAGATTTTGGTCTGGAAATGGAATCACTCCACATAATGACTACAGATGGTGCTGTGAATGCAATGATGCTTTCCCTTATTGATGATGGATGGTGATGGTTTCTGGCACCAGTGAGAGGTAGAACATACATTACTAAAGATGGTGGTGATCAAGATCTTGCAAATACTTTAGTTGAAAATGGATTTTAATGGTATTATATCTACTAGAAAGTATATTATTTCTAGTTTTAATTTTAGAATATATTATTGGAAACACCTCTTAAAATTAATTTGAAAATTTTTTCGATATATTCATGTTAAAAATTTGCTATTTATTAAAATTGTAGAGTTTTGCTTTCAAAATTGTTTTAGTTAGATATTTTCTATACAAATTTTTAAACATCATTCTGTATTAGCCAATGAGAATTTTAGTTCTTATAATTGGAGAAAAGGCAGTAGCTCCGAACACTGGTTAAATCTATTTTTCATTTAAAACTAAACATACCATATCAGGGTTCTCCCCACTCTTTTCTGACTGGGAACATAATCCAATAAGTTTTACTGACCGCCCAGCAGAAAAATCAGAATATCATTTTGAATGCTTTGTTTTGTTAGAATTGTACATTACAGCTTCATAATGCCGCCTGGCTGACAAAAATTTCTGGAGCAATCACTGCATATATAACAAAATCACAAACTTTGAAATTTAGCTGCTAAAGAATGAATTTGAAAAATTTATTTAACTCTAATAAATGTTTTTCTTTATAGTCATACAACCAAAACTGTGATAGACTTTGTGAATAGTGGAGAAAATGCAATATTTGTCATCAACACTGTACATTTAATATCTCAAGTTGCTGATAATATAATTATTGCTTGTGGAGGTCTTTTACCTTTGCTTGCATCTGCAACTTCTCCAAATGTAAGTTTTTATATTAAATCATTATGATTTGCTTCAAAATTAAGAATTTCAAATGCCATCTCTTAAGCATGATTCTGTTCATTTATCCTTTTTAAAAATTTTCATCTCTAGTTATAATTCTGACTGTATAAATAATAGTTATTAGTTTATGATTTTTTTTTCTTCAAATGTATTATTTGATTACAGTAAAAAAAAAAAAATATATTTTTTTTTTTAGGAAAAATTGGTTTTAATAATACTGTTGAATCCCATTTTAGCAAAGTCCAAGGGACCAAAGAAATCATTTCCTTTTAACATAATTTCGTCATACTGATATCGCATCTCCGTATTGTAATTTGATTTAGGAATTACTGAAAATTACCACGGAGATTTAGAAAGTCTTCCTAATTTACTTGCTACTTCCTGCTACATTTATTAGGAAGTAGCAAGATTTCTGCTGTAACGAACTTCGCTAAAACAAGATTTGACTGTATCTAACATTTGAAACATTTTATTAGTTTCATTCAAAATGTATTACTTAATATATATTTTTTCTCGATGTTTATAGCATGAACTTGATGTTATTGAACCAACTCAAGGCATGTCTATAGAGGTTGCAGTAGCATTTCTTCAACGACTTGTAAATATGACTGATGTATTGGTGTTTGCCTCATCTCTCAGTTTTAGTGAGCTTGAAGCAGAAAAGAATATGTCAAGCGGTGGAATTTTGAGGCAGTGTCTCAGACTTGGTAAATTAATTGTTCTTGTATTTTCCTTCAAATTTTAGAAAGTTGAATTTAAATCATTCTTCGAAGCACATATGCAGTGAAGCCCTGATTTAATATTACGTGCATTTAATATTTTTCCATTCGTCTCAAACTTTTTGCTGTGCTTGTAATGCTACAAATCTATTTAAGAACATTGCATTTAACCTCAATTATTTTGTTTTCTTAATCAGATAACTTGTATGATGATCTAAATGGCAACGAGGAAGGCCATAAAAGTTCCTCAGCGATTGAAGCAATAGAAACTGTGAAAGTAATTGAAATGTCTCTTTCAAATATTGAAAGTCAGGAGAAAAATTTATATTGTAAACAAAATTTGTGAGGGAAATAAAAGAAAAAAAAACCACAAAGGAAAATAGTCAATTTCATTAAAAAATAATTTTGAAAATAACATCTAAATTATTGTAGAGGAATAAATAAAAGTTGTGTAATCTAAATTACACTTTAATTCAGTGACAGCACTTTGTTTGCTCTAACCCCAATTCAGTATTTTCCTGCAATTAACGTTATTTCCTTTTGATCCCTTGGACTAAATGAAGGTTTCACTGTATTGTGACACTGGAATAACAGTTGATTAAATGTAATTTTAGAATAGAGAAATCAGAAAAGAAATCTTCAAGAGATTGTAAAGATTTTAACTTAATGGAACAAACTACAAATAAAACCAAGAGTGTTGAAATTTTTTGTAACTGTATTTTTGATTTTCTTTTTAATCTGTTAAGTATCTATATAGATAAAACAAATTGTGAAATGTCAGTTAGTTGGTTGGGTAGTTTGTTTGTTTGTCAGCGTCTCGCGTAGCTCCGAAATGGGTGGTCGTAAATCTACCATATTTTGTATGGAAATTCTCCAGGATGGGTCCCGACATACCTCAAAGCAATTTTTTCGAAATTCGAATTATTGTAGCAGATATTGATAAAAAACATGTCGCAAAAGGCTAATATTTGCTCGCAGTTTCGCAGTTTGTAACCCCGCAGTTGGAAAAGAGAGAATATAGCATTCTAGGTTGCCATATTTGGCAAGTTTATTAAATGATTTAGACTTGAAGTAAAAATAAAAGAATAATGATTTTTTTTGTTTAGATTAAGAGGATCCTTAATTTAAACAAAATCGAGCCTTATTTAGATTTGTAAGGTTGTTTTTTAATTAAAATTTCATGTGCATGTGAAATCAGAGCAGGAATGAAATGTTTTATACTCAAAACAAAAATAGGATTTGGAAATTTTCCGAGACTAAAATGTGCAACTTTTTAATTTTGCAAAAAAATACAATGGTTGATGTGCAATTTTGAGGAGATGATTCTAACCCTTGGCACAATTTATCGTAATTTTATTGTCTGCTACTTGGATTATGAATACACCTGAGAATAAGTTTTTGAAATTTACATTCAGTTAGAATTGTGTATTTTTCTGCTCAGCTTTTCCCCATCTATTTCTAATGTATTACATCCAGAAAAAGGATGTTAGAAATATCAGTTTTAATTTTGTTTAATCACACTCATGAATAATGATATACTTTCCAGTAGCACTTTAGTGCGTATTTAAAATCTGAAAGTGTTTCAGATTTTCTTACTTTTTTTTCTTTCCTTTCCATTTTTTGATAAAGGCCAATATATCCAGAAGCTCTTCAGAATTAATATAGGATGAAAATAATTTGTTCCTTTTTGTAGGTTTTTATCATTTAACCATCTTATTTTTGTAACCAGGGGCGGTCCGACACAGTAAGCATCGCATTTGGGCGCTGACTTTGAAGGGGCTTCATTTCGAACTCAAAAAGTTAGTAGAGCCTAAAAGGGGGCATCTTTTTTATATTAGCAGGGGCAACACTTACCGTAGGGCCGCTCGTGTTTGTAACCATCTTAATTTTAAATTCCATTCAGAATCTGAGAGATTTCAGTGCCAAGGAAACCAGTGAGGAACAGGATTCTCTCCGAACAAGATTTATTAAGATGGCGAACCAACTGGTTGCCGGAGGTGGCTAGTCTGTTTGTAAATCTAAGCAATAGTTAGTTATATGGGTAAATTTTATTGATTATTTATCAGAATTCAAGATTCAGTGAAAGAGCTTAAAGAAATTAGATTTCAAATATAATGCTGCTATCAAGGATGTATTTAAGGGGGGAGAGGGATACAAGGGATTCCCCTACAACCCCCTGAAATTATGATTTTTGTCATTAAAATGATAATGATATAGTCTTTTTGTGAAAAATTCTGCCTTTTCCTGTTTGGATCCCTTCAAAATTTTTGGACCCCCTCCAAAATGATTTTCTGGATACATGCCTGGCTGCTGTTTAAGGATAGTATATAACATATATATTGCTCAAAATAAAATAAATAAATAAATAAAACTTTCAAATTTAAATATTTCAGTTTTTTCACGATTTTTTAAACATGGTTGTTAGTCAAATATCATAAACAGTCTTTAAGTCACAGGGATGTGCCAGCTGCTCTAATTGCTCCAAATAAATGATAATGCACCAATCTGCTACAGAAAGGTCATTTTTGGTCATTTTTATGCCACTTTCACCAAAACTGGGCCATTTTTTAATTTTTCCATATGTTGAAAACATTTGTAAATATCCCAAAGATTTAACTGAAATCGTTGCACAGTTTAAGCATCCTAGTTTCAGTCTTTTTTCAGTTGATTTAAAAATGAATATTTTCCCATAAGCATTCCTTTGTTTAAACCTCAATGCTTTAAGAGTAAGAATTGACCCTTCTTTCAATTTAATAATTTTATTTAAGTTGGTTTTATTATTGATAGAAAATATTACTATTGACTCAGTAATATTTTTTTAGATTGACATTCTTTAATGACTTCTTCGCTTTGCCCTAAAGTGACATTTTTGTGTTCAAAATTGCTTCAGAAATCAGCTTTTATTGCTCCAGACTGCTCCAAAAGTTCTTCCAAAATGTAATTTCAGCAGGCACATCCCTGAAGTCATAAACAGTCTTTCCTTCATTCAACAGTCCCCCCACACACAGAGAGACATTCAGTGATATGAGAGGAAGATGTGATGACAACATTTTGCTGTAGATATGTACTATGTTTTAACCACTAATCTGTAAACTTTATTGAACATACCTTGATTAACTCAATAAAAATGCATCAATAGAGCTGTACTATTTTAAAAGTTAATCATGGATTATAACATGTAAATCAGAGATCCTTCAAAAATGCATCTATCTTAAAAATATCCTAACATTTTCTTTGTATTTGTTTAGTTTAAACCCTGTTTAAGGTATATTTACTATGTCTTTAATCCATTATTGTAATTATTGCAAGAGTGTTTTTTACGCAGTTCCAATCAATTCACACTTTTATTAAATTTTTAGTCTGTACATCTGCTGTGAGAAATTGCTTAGAATGCAGAGAAAGAAGCCTTCCTCAAACTCCTGTCAATCCTCATCCCAGTGCCAACATGTCCCGAGAAGTTCCTCGACCTTCACCTATTCAAGCTTTGATTGGAGGGGTTCAGCCCTCTGCCAAGGTGGATTTTGTATGAAATAATTCTGCTTTTTAATGTTGTCTTGTGTTTATGTTTTACTGTAAAATTTATGTTGCTGCTTTCGTAGTTTAAAGTAGATCGCTGTCTTTTTTTTTACTAGATTTCTCTATATTTGAGCTCATAGATTTCATTCTCATTGCATCTCATTAAGTCAGTATATAATTTCACATAAAAATACATGCATACAACTTATTTTTAATGTGGGCTGAAGACTGAAAAGCACAATCATTTAGAAAAAAATGTTCAATAAATCTTAGATAATACATATGTATGATAAATTATGTTATTAAAATCGTAAATCGAAGTTTTTTTTTTCGGAATAAACAAATGATGAACTAGTGTGATTTAAAAAATGTGTAACTCCAGGTTCTTGTAAGTCAGGATACCATAATTCAATATTACTGTATACAGGGTCGTAACCACAGATGAAAGGCCTGATAGGGTTTTGATTGTAGTTCAGATTGGGCTGACAAAATAGCAGTCAGAGAATCCAGAAACATTTCTAACAATTGTGTTTCTTTTTAGAATATTTATTGCACAAAATTTCATGCCCTAATGTTATTTATAACTAATCATTTAAGTGTGTGTTTTTCATATATTTATCTCTCTATCTTGATATATCATATATCTCTTGATGTAAATATGTACATGTAACATATACATAGGCTTACATTAGAGTCTATAAAAAGTATAACCAACAATAATAAAGCTCCATAAATAGCAAACAGAGGAGAAAAGTAAACTTGTGTAGAAGTATTTTTTCTCAACACTTTTGTATTGCATGATTTATCTGCCAAATCATATTTTCAGTTATTTCAATGTTATAACTGTATATTATTATATTTTCAGTATAAAGTAAATTTACTTATTTATTTAGGTAATTTATTAAAGACTTTGAGAATAAAAAGGAATACTAGTATGTGTATCAGAAAAAAACTTGCGTAGTACATCTTAAATACTCTAAGAATATCCATATCTCATAATTAAAAAAGAACGATTTTTTTCTTGAAAAGAAAATATAATTATTATGGTTATGTTAAAAGTATAAAATATCAAAATGTCTCATATTTACCATGCTAGCCACTTAAAAGAATATCCGCATTTAGGTTTCATCAGTCTTGTTTTAATTTATGCCCAGACTTCCTGCATGAAGTACTGTTGTAAGATACCTATCACAAATAATGAGTTATGTATGAAATAGAAAACATCAGTTTTATTATTGTATATAAAATATTGAGCCTTTAGTATTGTTTAAAAAACTTCAAAAATCAATGTTTGCCACTTTATTCTTTTATATTATCTTATGTTTAGACTTTAATGCTTTCTCTGATTGCATTTTTACAATTATATCAAAGCTCATTTGATAATATGCATAATTATACATGATAAAAATGTCTTCAAAGTAATTTTGTGTTTGTTTTTATTAGAAACATTAATCTAACTTGCAGTTTTCAATACATTAACCGTGTTTTTTCATGATTTTGAGTAAATTATCCTCACCCAAATTTTTTTATGTGCTAAATTTTGAAAATTAAAGTATGTCTTATTTATAATTATTGAGATATTTACATTTAAAATATTTGGCATGAAAAATAATGAGGGGTATTCATCACATTATAAAATATAAAAAAAAAAAAGTCAGGTAAAGGTTTAGCTAGAGAAAAATGCAATGATGCTATGGAAAAATGCTACGGCAAAAATGCAATGACCTTATGTTACTGATTTTCTTAATGTAGAAAGTCTAATTCTACAAAAGTAATTCAAAGAATGTCAGGATTTTTACTATACATTTTCCCTTACCTTTATATCATTGCAAAACATTAAAGTGTCATTTATCATTAAATTTTTAATGCTTTTTTTGTATGTAAGGAAATGTGTGAAGTATATGTTTTTATGAACGAAGTATGATTGTTTTACATGTTTCTTCCAGTACACATATTAAATAGAAGCTCAGAACATTAAAAAGTCGCCCCTCCTTTTTTTTTGGGGGGGGGGGGGCATGTAGTTTTGCTTTTAAAGAAATCCTTTTAGAATACATTTCATAGGGAAAATGAATAAGCTTGTGCTTTTTAAATTTTGTTCGTTTTAAAATAATTTGCTTCTCTTTCATTTCACTTTTTACTAATTAAATTTTCATTTAGAATTAGGAACCACTTTATCTACCTTTATATCTATTATCATTAAAATTAATTTTATTTTCAATATTTTCATTGCAGAACATTGTTGAAAATCTTGGCGGTCAAAGCAGTCCTATTCGAGATCCAGAAAAACTTCTTCAAGACATGGATGTGAATAGATTAAGGGCTGTTATTTACAGAGATGTTGTAAATATTCCATCATTTATTTTTATGAAATTTTAGCATCATAGTTCTTTGCTGTAGATTATATTGCATTATTATTACTTCTCTAAAACATTTTTAAAAACTGATTACTAGATTTAAAATTTCCTACTTTTTTGTGGTCATACATTTGATTCCATCTAGCTAAAATTCAATATGTGTATTTAAATGTGTAGACCTGAAATTGTTTTTCCTTTATTGATATAATGTTAAAAGAAAGTGATAAATGTGTGATCATTTTGAACTTTTTTTTTTGGTGGGGGGGGGACGACTTGGCAGTCAACTCTCTTTATAACGAAATTCAAGGGACCCAGAAAAAACTTTGTGATAAAGAAATTTTGTTAAAAAGTTATAACAAAATATTTTTTTTTTCGATTACAGATTTCATAATAATGTTGAAACCACTTTAATAAGCTAGACACTTAAGGCATGAAGTAAAAATTTAGATGTAAATATCAGGGTAAATAAATCATCTAACTTTCTAATAATTAACACCTGTAAATTAGCGACTAAACACCAATTTTTTGTTTGTTTCAATTTAATTTTTATAAAATAAATAGAAAACTTACATGACTTATTACTATCTCATGCTGTACTTTACAAATCATACTTATTCAAAAATACATAATTACCTTAATGAGCTGAGAAATAATCAGTTATGGTAGTTTGTTTCCATTTCTTTAAAGCATCTTTAGTTATCATTTTATTTATGACAATGAGATATTTGTCAATATCCTAACTGTAAAGTTCTTTGCTTTGCATGTAGTATCCGACTTTTTCAATATATTCAATAGCTTGAACAGATGCAATGGCACTTTGACTATTTTCACTTTCGGACTCATTATTACTTTCATTTTCAGTCTTCGAATATGTAGGAATGTCAGAAATCAAAAAATCTTGCTTTGATTCTAAACCATCATCTATATTTAGAAGCTCATTTATGCTGATTTTGTTCAATTTATCAAACAGCGGTGTTAGATCAACTCTTTCTCCATATTTTTCTTCTCCATCAGATGAAAGGATTTCTTCCTGTGACAGAGTATCATGCAGAAACAGGATACATTTTGAGGCTAGGAAACAGTATTTTATCATAGAGGCAGAAACATCTTGATTTTAGTTTGTTGATTTTAGTCATCTTGATTTTAGTTTTGATTTTAGTACTCAGTTGATGAGATTTATTGCATATAAAACTTGATTTTAGTTTCTTTTTCAGCATTAGCATTCAAAATGACCTTCTGCAGAAGCCGTTGTCTGTATTTAGCTTTCAATGATCTAATAATTTCTTGATATAAGGGTTGTAATTTTGCAGTAGTACTCAAGAGAAAGTACAAAAGCTCTATATTTTCTAGTCAAACAGTTGTATTATAGGATGACACATTATCTAAAAACAACAAAATTTTTCTATTGCTTTTGTGCATATCTTTGTCAAAATTTAAGAGCCAGTCGTCATATATTACTTTTGCCATCCAAGCTTTTGAGTTGTTTTTCTAAATAACTGGTAAAGAAGTAACCCCTTTCATGTAGCATGGAGATTTTGATTTTCTGATGACTAAAAGTTTCCTTTTTTCACTCTCAGTCATATTACAGCAAACCGCTAATGACTAGCGCTCTTTGCTTAATTTACCACCATGGCATTTTTCACCTTTTAAAGCCTATATTTGTTGAGGCAGAGCTTGTTAAAATAGTCCTATCTCATCACCGTTAAAAATGTCTTGCATTTCATTCTTTGAAAAAAAATTCACTTTTGTCTTTTTTCCAGCCATTTATAGTATCATCAGACATGGCTGCTGATTCACTGTGGGCTTTTTTGCACACTATGTCATGCCTTTTTAAAAATTTAGACAGCCATCCATCACTTATATCAAAGTTTTCATATCCTAAAGAAGATGCAAAATTCCTCACCTTTTCTTGTAAAACTAGTCCACTTACTGGAATATTCTTTCCTCTGGCATCCTTAAAATAGGAGTACAATGCATCTTCTACATCAACATATTTTGCTGATCACATCTTTTTGAAGGAAGTGTATACTTTTCCACTTTTGTAACTTTCCATAATTTTGTCTTTATTTTTTAAAAATTGTGCTTAGGGTTGAGTGCGGTGTTTCGAATTCCTTTGCAACTTCAGATTTCTTAATTCGACTTTCTTCAACGCATTTTATAATTTTTACTTTATCCTCTATGGATAAATCTTTGTGTTTAGCTACCATATCAATCCAGATTTTCAGCTAAAGGAAGAAACAAGTGTAACTTCCGTAGAATTGCTAGAAAGTGACTGGCACCGATGAAAAACTGTAAAGGATAGAACCGAAGTTTCCTGCTTAATGTTTACTATAGAGCCTCAGGGTCAGAACATTCGCAGAAAAGTAGCAAGTGAAATACTGATCTATCCTGTTTGGTTTAGAGCAGGTTTGAAGGCATCCCAATAACAAAGATCCCTGATGCCCTGGGGACCCGTTCCCCATCAGTTCTATGAATTTACTTGTTACCATTCTTGAAAAATGTATATGCCCACAAGAAGATTTCCTTTCTTCTTTGTTTTCTGCTACTAGCCAGTACTGTGGGAGCAAAAAATTTCTTTTCCACACTAAAACTAGTTTTCTCCATTAAAATAAATCCAACAATATTAAGATAAATAACATAACAAGTAAATCGATTTCGTTATAACGATTGTTTAAACCCAATTTCAGATTAATTTTATTTCACTGTAAAGTGAAATTCGTTTTAGTGATTTCGTTATAAGGTTTCAAATCTCTAACATTTTATTTTAACATTAGACCAACTAAATAAAAAATCCTTCTTCGTTGTAACGTGAGCTTCGTTAGAGAGTTCACTGTAATATTTTGAGAGATAGCCCAACTACTTTTTGAATTTGGTTGAAAAACAGATTCTGAGTATAGCTATTTAGAGATCAATTATTTGTGACTATTATGTGATCAATTTTTATATCGGGGATTTCTGAAAGTAAGTTTTGTCTTTTTTGTTCACATAAAAACTTTATTAAAATAATGGTAATAATATTAAATTGA
Organism: Cheiracanthium punctorium; assembly: GCA_038373885.1. Taxonomy (NCBI): domain Eukaryota; kingdom Metazoa; phylum Arthropoda; class Arachnida; order Araneae; family Cheiracanthiidae; genus Cheiracanthium; species Cheiracanthium punctorium. The sequence goes on from JAWZYV010011626.1 coordinate 158,865, forward strand.
AAAAATTAATAGACCATTTTATCATGAACTGTATACCTTGCCCTATTTTTCGACACATAGTCGCCAAAGATTTTGAGGCATTTGTCATAGCATGATATCAGTTTGAAGAAGCTACTGTGGTAAAACTTGGTGTCCTTTTGTGCATTGAAAACCACACTCTTAGGACTTCTTCCAGAACAAAGCTGAGGTGGAGCAGGCTATATAACAATTCCTTGCTTCACTGAGAATTATTTTCTAATTTCACCACAGTGGTTTATTCAAACTCATTGCTTGGTGTGATAAATGTCTCAGCGTTGTTGGTGACTATGATGAAAAGTAGTACAATGTGTATAATTCATAATGGCATGGTGTTTTTTTTTCTTTCTTTTTCAGTAAAGTTTTCTCTCTATTCTAAAAAAAAGTAAGGGCCGCTGTCAAAAGCTTATGGACCTATCTCCTCCTAAACCGTAGGGATTTGAGTTTTGACTAAGGTGCCCACAGATTCGAAAAAATCCGAGTAACCTGCTAAGCTGATTTAAATTTTGAAATTCGAATTATTTTAGAAGATATTAATAAAAAACTGAAAAAATAAACCGAATGGTTGCCAGATTTGGCATAAAGTCATTCATTCCTTTGCAACAAAGCGTTTCCAAGTATCTAGAATCACATGAAATTTACAAACATGAGTTAGAATTACGCCCATTTTACGCCAAAATAAAAACTATATGAAATAAGTAACTCAAAATGTGTTACACAAGTTGACAATTTTCAAATAGTAAGTTCGCTTAGACAACAGGAGTTTAGAATTAGCGATTATTCGTTTTTCCAAAACAGAATAACTAATATCTTGAAAATGAAAAATAATTAAAATGCAGATTATTTTAAAGCCGGTTCTCGTCCAGCTGGATTATTTGCTACTAGTAGAAATATTTGGCGGCGGTAGCTATGCCATTATAGCAGTTATAGTACACTTTGGATATTTGCTAGCGCGATGAGATGGTATAATTCGTGGTGTTAAGTACGCCAATCTGCAAATGATTATGTAAATGAAAATATGGATAACAGTTTTCCAGTAACCTTAAATGAACAGTAAATATAGGTTGTAAGCATGTGTAAATCGCCAAATAATGAAAAGTCGCCATTGGTGACAGGCTATTTTATCTGTTCCGTAGCTTTTATTAACTTTACATATACGCAAGTCGCCAAATAATGAAAAATCGCCATGGGTGGCAAATTCGCAAGGTGTCCAATAGGTTTTACATTATTAAAAATACAGCTGAAACATATGTTCTGATTTTATTACGCTTTAGCTCCTAATTAATATAACTTTTGAATGGCAACAAACAAACATTTACAAACATGAGTTAGAATTACGCCCATTTTACGCCAAAATAAAAACTTTCTTCTATATTAATAAAACAATGTGCAAACTGTTAGTTAGTTTGTTTGAATGTGTCTCGCATGAAGGACGTACCCAGGGGGTGGTCCAAACGGTCCGGTCCCCCTCCGAAATTTGAGTTTTTGCTAACAAAATAATAATGATGAAGTCTTTTTCTGAAAAAATCTGTCTTTTTCACCGTTTGGACCCCCTCCGAAATTTTTCGACCCACCCCGAAATTTTTTCCTGGGTACGTCCCTGTCTCGCGTAGCTTGCAGATGGGTGATCGTAGACCTACCAAATTTTGTACGGACATTTTCCATGACAGTTCCCGACACACCTCGAAGCGATTTTTTCAAAATTCGAATTATTTTAGGAGATATCGATAAAAAACGTATCGCAAAAGGCTAATTTTTGCTTTCGCCATTTCATATTTGTAACCCCACAGTGTAAAAAGCGACGTTTAAGGTTATCTAGGTTGCCACATTTGGCAAGTTTATTAAATGATTCAGACTCTTGAAGTAAAAATAAAAGAATAATGATTTTTTTTTTTTTGTCTAGATTATTTGTAAGGCTGTTTTTAAATTAAAATATCGTGTGCATGGGAAATCAGAGCAGGAAAGAAATGTTTTATACTCAAAAGAAAAATATTTAGAAATTTTCTGAGACTTAAATGTGCAACTTTTTAATTTGGTGAAAAATTAAACGGTTTTCTGCAATTTTGAGAAGATGATTCTAATGCTTGGTGCAATTTATCGTCTGCTGAATACACCTGAGAATAAGTTTTTAAAATTTTCATTCAGTTGAAATTGTGCATTTTTCTGTGCAGCTTTTCTCCATCTATTAATAACTATGTCATTTTATCACTCCCCCCTTTATTGAAAATTGTATGAAAAACGTGTCCCAAAAATGCGACATAAAAGTATGCCACATAATTTTACATATATTTAAATACTATTAGTTCGCAACAGCTTTAATCTATTGTTACAATATTTCGTAAGCTGTAGAATAGGCATGTGTCAATCGCCAAATAATGAAAAGTTGCCATGGGTGGCAAGCTATCCTATCTGTTCTGTAGCTTTTATTAAAGCTACTTTACATGTACGCAACTTTACATGTACAAAGGCAACTTTACATGTACGCAAGTCGCCAAATAATGAAAAATCGCCATGGGTGGCAAATTCGCAAGGTGTCTAATAGATTTTACATTATTAAAAATACAGCTGAAACAAATGTTCCAATTTTATTACGCTTTATCTCCTAATTAATATAACTTTTGAATGGCAACATTAAATATCTTTGTCTCAGTGTTTCTGAGGAGTGCCAATAATTTTTTCAGCGATTATAAGCAGAGTCCGCACTCCAGGTGGAGTATAGCTCAGGACCCGTACAACACGGATTCCCATAACAAAATATCTTCCGTGTTATGAGGGGGAGGGGTCTACTGTAGTGTGAAGTTTAAATTTTTATGTACCAATGAAGATGCAAGAACCAAGCAACGTGTAGCTCAGTAACATTCTATCTGATCCAATCTTCGGGTTTTGTCTGTTGAAATTATGTCTTTTTTACGAATAAGCCTGATTAGGGGCCGAATGTCTCATACGAAAAGCGAGCGTAGCGAGTCTGGGGGCCTTGGCCCCTAGTCATGTGAAAAAAAAAATGACAAAATTTACTTTTGAAACATTCCTCATTAATTCATTTTAAGTAGGGGTGCAGGATGTAATTTCCCAGAGGTTCAGTCTTAGAATTTTGCTTCATTCTTTTAGGAGTTTATTCAGAAGTAAGTGTTTTAACCAGTGAAGTCAGCATCCTCTAGTTCTCATTATTATTAAACTAGCTGCCAAGGCCGCCAGCTTCGCCTGCCCCATACCTTACTGTTCTTTATATTCAGTGCAGTTTTGACTAAATTTTGGGACTGATTTCAATGAAAATGTGTCTTTGTTTTAACAGTATTTGTCATTCAATTTATTTAGGTTAGGGTTGCTATACATTTTGGATGTCATTCTAAAAGCCGAGGTTTAAACAGCAAATGGCTAAAATATGCTTTAGTCCGATGCATGGTGAGATTTTTTAGATGGGCGATGAATGCACCAAGTATTGTAAATTCGATATTTTAAAGCTGTGAAAAAGTCGAAAGATCTTGCATTTCTGTGTATCCATTGTTATTTTGTAATCTATCTACCGCGTGACATGTGCTTGCTCCATTGGACGTCATTCAACTGTTGATTTGGCTTTTTGCACATGCGTTAGTGTTTTTGCACTAATGTTCACATATAGCTCTTGCGGTTCGCAGCGTGGAAATATCGTTGATTTTGGTACTGCATACATTAGTGTATTATATAAGCAGATATACTTGCTCCCTTTGACGTCATTGAACTGTTAATTTGGATTTTTGCACATGCGTTATTGTTATTGCACTAAAGTTTACACTTAGCTGTTGCTGTCCTGAGCTTTGAAGTATTTTACCTGGAATCTCTCTTAAAAAGGAAATTACTTAAATGGATGTTTGCTATAACTAATATGTTTATGGGGCAATGCATATTTTTAAGAAATGCTTAGACATAGTGCTTATATTTTTTTATGAAGGAAATAATAGAATAATCCCTTCGCGACCAGTGTCCCATATGTGCAACACAATTATTTCACTCATCAGTATAGCATCGCGTATGCTTAATTTGAAAACAGAACGATCTTTTCAAATTTTTCAATACTAGTGCTAAAAGATAACAGTTTCATGACTTGAAAATTTTGAATCATTATATTTAAATGCTGATTTTACATGATATTTTTTGTAAAATTTGGCTTAGCTGCTGAAAAATACATGGGCCTATGGCAACAGTCAGTTTTGGAGCGTTCGGTCCCATGATTGCACTTTATTCTCTGGGCCCTGGTGCTCAGCGGGTTTAACCTAATTTCAACTTGTTCAAATAAAATAGTTTCTTGGGTGTTATGGTTTCTTTAACTATAATTATTAGATTGTGATTGATATTATAGGTACATTGATATTTTATGTCTTCGAAAATTTGTTATTTTAAATTTCGAAGTCTGTTAAAATCCAGTCCAAGTAAAGAAAGAGCTCTTATTTAGGTTATACACACAAGAAGTCCTACAGTTTTTTTTTTACTTTGAGAATCAGGAATTATTTGGCTTCTTTTACTTAGGAAACTTAACAGACATTTAATTCCCATTAATAATTTTCTGTGAGTGTTGTTGGAATAAAATGCTTTCTTGTTTGCTATTTATTTATTATAATAATGCGCAAACAAAATATTTGTTCTTAAAAACATTTTTTTTAAGTTGCATTTATCAGGATTTATTTTCTTGTCTTAAATTTATTTTCATTTTTGATTGTTTTATATTTGTTTAAATAGCTTTTCTTATTCTATTATACTTTTTTGTGTAGGATGAAACAAAACAAGCACAATTTTTAGCATTAGCCGTTGTATATTTTATATCTGTGTTGATGGTTTCCAAGTATCGAGATATTTTGGAACCACCTCCACCTCCATCATCATCCTTTTCATCTCGCCCTGCTGTCACATCAGAAACAAGCCATTACTCTTCTACTGTTTCTACTACAGCTGCATCTTCTGCACAAACAGGTGAGAAACGTGTTTTCATTCTTTCTTTGTATTAGGAGAATGTTAATTCTTTCTTTTGATTTGCTATGCATTATTTTCTAACTGAATTTTTTATGCTGAAATTTCCAACAATTTCTGTTTGGATTCTTTGTATTTCATCTTTTAATTTATGCAGTAGACTCTCTTTTAACCAGGGTGGTCGGGAAATTCCTCATTCTGGAAAAACGAATATCCCAGATAACTAAATTTATTAGAATTTTGCTTAAGATGTTTGTTTGTTTGCCAGGAGAGGACAGCTCGCGTCACTGAACGTGTCCTTAGAGCTACATATACATCGTTCCCGGAATTTCCCGCCACAATTTGGAACCTCATCAGAAGGTGGGCGACTTCTGAATATTGGCACCCCTCAGAAACTGCTAGCGACTGCCGAGGGGACTTTCAGAACCACGGATTTAACATGCACGTACACCACATGTACACGGTGGTCTTTAGTGGTATGCCAGTATCGAACCCGCAACCTTCCGGTTACGAGTCCAACGCCTTAACCACTGGCTACCACGGCCCTGCTGAAGGTGTTTGAAAAAGTTACATAAAATGTAAAAAATTATGCACTAAGGCACTAATTAGCATGCTTACTCACGTAATAGTCGCCCTCCCATAATGGTCGCACCCTCGTTTTGAAGCAGAAAAAAATTGCGAAAATTTTTCCCTGCATAACCCAGCAAACACAGCCCTATCGGATAAGTTTTGGGCCGACATCGGCATGCCGACACAGAATGTGCCGGGGCGATATCGCTCAGCTGGTGCCGAAAACGACAAATTTGCGTCCGCCTGGGCATGTGTCGGGCCGAAAGGGTGGGGTGGTTTTGGATAGGTGTCGGCAAAAACGACAACGGTGTCGGCCCAGCCCTATGCCATCTTTGAACCAAAGCCATAACGTTTTTGGTGCGGTATCGGCAACGACAAAATATCGAAAACCGGCCAGCACCTTACATATTTACAAAATACCGCAATTAGTTTCATAATTAGTTCTCTAGGACAGTAAACAGCCCATTACAGTAATAATAATTATTATTAATATATAAATAACTTTCCACCACTGGGACTAATTTTGTTAAAAATACTTAGCTAAATCAATAAAATTATTTGTTTTTTAAAAATGTTTGATTAAATTAAAAGCTTTTTCTGAAACTAAGGGTATTATTTGAAGAATTAACCAATATTTGTTGAATCACCAACTAATTTCGGTTAATTTCACAAAAAGCTTTCCTTTTTAATTTCATCATACATTTTCCTGAAAGCATACAAATATTTTTTGATTTAACTAAGTATTTTTAACAAAAGTAGTCCCAGTGGTGTAGTCATTCATATAATAATAATAATAATAATCATTACTTTTAATGGGTTGATTGTTGCAGTAGAGAACTAATTATAGAATTAATTATTAATAAACCCATGTTTATTATGAGAAAAGCACTTATTTCGTGTAAATATTTTATTTTATATTACTGAACTTTTATTTTATAAGCAGTTTCTCTTACCCACGAAAAAAAAAAAAAAAAAATGTACATTATTTGTTATTAAAAAGAAATATAAACTTCAAGCAAAGATCTATTTTCATATTTATGTACTTTTATATTTCATTGTATAATCTTCTTTCTAAAGAAGAAAATAGCTTTTTGTAACAATTTTTCCCCTGTTGAATACAGACTTGCTAAGTTTCCAAAATTGAAAAACCTCCTATTTTTTCTAAGTCAAAAAGCTTGATATTTTTATGCAGATATTTTCCGATTAAAATGCACATATATTGAATGCAGATACAATTTGTGTCTTTTCTTAAGTGAGATTAATGTCAGTATAAACAGCACTGTTTTATTCCTTATTTTTATGATCTAAATAAATTTCAAAATTAAAAAAAAAAAAATCTGAAAATAAAGATCCTTAAAAACAGATACAAGAAACTATCTATAACTAAAAAATGTAATACAATAAACGTTGAAAATTGGAGCTAGCACAATGTACAATAAATAAATAAATAAATAAATTGTTTAACCCCATGTACCTTATAAAGAAAAACAAAATAATTTTTAATGCAATAGTTAGATAAATATTTCACTTACTGTTGTTGGAGCTTACCGTTGTTACCAAGTTATATAGGGCTAACCAAAAAGATTAAAACAATGTTAAAGAACTCAATTATTCATTTAACAATTGTCTTAATCCAATTAGTCTTAGTGAAAAATATTTTTACTTGTCTCTTTACTTTTTAATCCGAACAACACGAAAGCCAGGAAACTGGAAGTCTTCCTTTATCTCACACTCTCAATACTCTCATCTCATCATATCCAAACATAATAAACAACTAACAAAACAACACTGAAAGTAAGCGCTATCAGCATTGTTATCCGCCGCTGTTAAATAATTCGTATCGTATGAATAGCTTGGGGGGAAAAAATAAGATACTTTTCAACTGTTAAGGTCTGAAATAAAGTTTATATTTCATGTTCGGGTTACTTGAGTGAAATAATTAAAAGGATTTAGAAATTAAGTGTGAGAAAAAAAATTATAAGTAAAGCTTCCATAGCATGCCAAACTTAGATATTGGCGAGAATGTACTTTGTTGATTTCTTGTAACCCCGTGTTTCACGGTTTCACACGCATGGCGTAAGGGGGTAGGGTCGTGGGGTCACAAAATCTTTCTTTTCCCCAAGCTCGGCCAAAAAGAAAAACCTGTCCACCACGATTCCAATCGGCTGTACTCTTTTTAAATGCTTTCTGAATATTTTAGGGCTTATTTTATTTATTTAAAACGTTTATTTATTTATTTTTATTTTTAATGCAATACAAAATATTTTATGCAAAAAAGGTATTTGTTGAAAAAAAGTAAATAGTACTTTCCCCCATATATATATATATATAAATGAGAGTATTATATATATATATATATATTGCTTTATTTTATTCATATATGAGGTTCAATGTTTGATAAGTTATCCTTCTAATTATTTATATATCGTCATTCTTGCGTATTTCAGCATGTTTTTTTTTATCTTAAAAGTTTAATAAGTTATAAGCCTTATAAAGAAGGGAAAGGGAGCTTTATAAGATATAAATTTATCTTATAAAACTGTAAAAATTTAATCAAGTAACTTTTACATTATAGTATAAATAACTTTTTCAAATTTCATGACAGTTGATAACGACTAAAGTGTGAATTTCTAGGGTTCCGGCTTACCGCGCGGCTGTTTTCTCCAGATGTAACGGGAATTTGGGTTAAAACCCCTTACAAAGTCCCCCGCCCAAGGCATGCCTTAAGTAAGCAGACAGCTCTCGTGTAGATCTGTCTTAACAACAAAACCTAAATAATTTTCGTGACAATTTACAGTGAAAGTAAAAAGTTTAATATTTTTAATATTAAATAAAAATCATAATCACTTCCAATCCCTATTACTGTCCGAGCGTGTCCAAAAACCCTGACCTACGGTTTTCTTCTTTAAATATTGATCATAGACATTTAGAATTAATTACAATGTCACTTTATGGTATTGAATAAAATTTTCATGAGAATTAGAAATGAAAATTTGTTTAGAAGCATTACAATTACACTAGCATTTAATTTAGAGGTTTTTTTAATGCCTCATTAATAGCATAATTTAATTTTTTTTTAAAAGCATCTTCAAAATAACAGCACTAATGTTTAAAATGAATATTTTCAAAAACAAAAATATTTATATATAAATATAAAGTCGTGACCAAAATTGTGGACACTTTAGGAAATTTTTGGGTTTTTTAAATTTGTATGCTAATAGGATTTGTTAAGTTTCGCAAAATCAAATTCATACAGCATTTTAAAGAGAATTTATAACTAATTTCAATGCACAAAACTAAATTTAAATATGTTCACTAGAGTAAAAGTTATAGTTACTTTAATCTGAAAAACAAATACAGTGATGAAGTGAATTGTAATTTCTAACTTTCCAAGTCAATCACTGTTACTTTTCTGAGCTTGAATAATCTCTCGTCAGCTCAATAAAACATCGATGTGAAGCTGTAATAAAAAATTAAGACTACCCTACGAACTGCTGATAACTCACTGCAATCTTCAATATCTAATGCATCTCGATAATTATCTCTGTTTAACTTCTTTTGTACTACAAATATTTTAATTTTGTTTTTTTGAATTGAAATCGCTATTAAATTATCTCTAAAGTGATGTAAAAGAGTTAGCATTTTGTGGAATATAACATTTTTTTATACGCATACGAACTAAGAAAAAAAAAGTTTCTAGAAATGTCCACAATTTTAGCCACCACTGTATACTTATAAATTATTCATTATTCTAATAATTATTATTTAAGACCTAAAAGCTAACAAGATAAATTGCTATGAATCAAAATAAAATCTTGCACTTATAAAAATAAACCAGTAATAATAAGCCGTAGTTGGTTAGAAATCAATTGTCCAGTGCGCCAAATTTAGTCCAGAACCGACAAACAGTCTTGGCGCCCATAGCGAATGAGCATACATACAAACTGACAAATAAACAAACAAAACAAAAAAAACTTTTTATTTTATTTATTTAGATTATGGCATTTGGTTGGTAACTAATAAAAACAGACTTTACTTAATATTAATTTGAGGTAAATACAGGACAGTGATAGGGAATTGGAGTATGGATCTAAGAAAAACATGTACACAAGATCAATGTGCCCGTTAAATCTGTTGGGCCGATTCTAGATCATCAATTCTGGTTCTTGTTCAACACAGAAAACAAATAAAATAATTGGCAAATTATAAAGACTTTAATGAATTAAGTTATGTAACGAGTTTAAGTATTTCTTTAATTGATTATTTTCAAGGTGAAGTGCTTGTTTGTTTAAAAATGAAAAAGAAATTATGTTGATGCCTAAATCTACAACAGAACATATATTATAGGCATGAATCATTTTACACTGTAAAATTCCATTGTATTTTGATACAAAAAGAAGTAATTATAACAAAACTATAGTTCAGAAGAGTTTTTTTAACTTTATTTATTTATTTATTTGTGTGTGTGTGTGGGGGGGGGGGGGGGGGGGTCTTGCAAAAACGGATAAAAAGTATGGTGATTTATCTGGAAGCACTTAAAAGGCTGTCAAATAAATGAAATGAAATGGTTAAGATATTTTAAAAACATTTAAAGTGATACACATCGCTAAAAATAAAATAATTTTCAGATTTAATTTTACAGCTAAGCCGAAGTACCTGTTAGAAAAAGTAAAAATGCATTTAAAAGATTAGATTTTTTTAATCAAAATTTTTTAATTTGTCCTGTTACTGTGAAAATGAATAAAACATGAATGTGACACAATTTACGAAAGGTGATTTAAGACATTAAAAACTGACCGGGGATAAAAACTAATCTAAAAAAAAGAGTAGTTTTATTATCTTTTTTATTTTTAAGTTCATAAATACTTTAAAATCCAAACACATTATCTTTATTATAAAATAAAATTTATTACTCTATTTATAGTAAAAAAAAATTGTTTTTAATCAAATGTATTATCTTTCAAGTTTTGTGTGTGTGTGTGTGTGTTGAGGGGGGGGGGGATGGGATGTAGACTCTTGAAATATATACTTGCGCATTAATATTCAAGAAAAACTATGAAGTTAAGGGTAGGACCTAGTTCAGATTTGAAGAGTGCAGCATGCTCAATGAATTCGATGTGATTTATCTTTCCGGTTTTTATACCTTGATATTTTTTAATTGATGACCTATGCTACCAAAAATAATTTTGATGGAGTATTCTTGTCTCCCCTAAAATTTTGGGTGTCCTAGACCGTGGCCTAGTTTTCCGGTGTCGTTTTTTTTGCTCAACGGTCTATCTATTAGGTGTCTCTATAATAAAGTGACCAGTATATTGAGCCTTAGTAGCGCCGAATGACTGATGGTCAAGTGTGTCATTAGAAAAAAAAAAAATTTTAACTCGACTGTTTATGCTAACCATACCTTCGATCCTGTTGTGCACGAGTATTTTCCAATACCGTATTGGTCATTAATCTCAGCGATAGCAAAAAATCCAGTACATTTACTTTTTGGCTGTGCGGAATCTGCTTGAAGAATTGTAATGAAAATTAATTTTGAAAATGTTTAACTAATTTGATCAAAAGCAGTTAAGAGCATTCAGAAAGACCAAGGCCTTAGAGATTATTTTCTTTTGGGTGGCGGCAACATACATGCCAATTATCATATTGGTTTGTTTGTTTGGAAGAATACGGCCACCGGTAGGGGGGGATGCCCTCTGTGGAAGTCTTTCTAAGGTGTCCTAACCCTTACTTACACTAAGTTTTGGAGGAAACCACGGGAAACTCGAACGGTTAGGTCATGGAAACAACCTGGTTTTGAACAGGCATCTTCCATCTCCCAGTTCAGAGTGCTATGCGCTCGGCCGCTGCGCAGACGATTATCATGTTGGAAAGAATAAAAAAGAAGGAAGACAAACGTCATACAAAAAGGCATAGGGGGTTAAGTTCTGCCTTGCCCTATGCTACCAACGTCCAGGCTCGTAGCCAGGAGGTGCGTTAAGGGACAGTACTACTTGAAAAAATCCCCCCCCCCCCCCAAGGATAAATTTTACCCTTCTTCCAAATTTGAAAAATAGACAGAAAAGGCGATTTGAAAAAATTAAAATGTTGAAATAAAAAGCGCTTTTGAAGAAATTAAATGTTTTTTAAAAAGTTTTTAAATCTTGATAACTAAGACTAAAGTGTGTATACGACAGAGTGTGCATTTTGAATATTAAACCAAGTTTTAAAATCCCATTGGGATTTAATCTTAGCCGAGTAGATAAGACACTGAACATGATAGACGGCTGAAAGTCCAAGGTTCGGGCCCATCTCGCGGCTGTCGATCTACAGTCTGGAGTTTTGGTAGGTTTTCTCCAGATGTAACGTGAATACGCATTAGAACCACTGAGAAAGTCCTCTTACTAAGACAACCCCCGATACTTGGCAGATCGTCCTAGAGTAGCATTGCCATAATCAAACCAAACAGAAACATTTTGCTTTTTCGTGTATGGAAACAAGAAATGGCTAAAATATGCTTCAGCCCACTCCAAAGCGTTGTTTTTTTTTTTTTTATGTGCGATATACGTGAAGTAAAAAGGTCCGAAAGATTTTGCTTTTTCGCGTATGCATTATTTTGCAATCTAGCTACTGCGTGACATACGTAACCAGTTACGAATATGCCTGCTTCACTTGACATCATTAAGCTGTTAATTTGGATTTTTGCGCGCGTGTTATTTACGCTAATGGTTACATCTAGTTGTTGCCGCTCCCAGCATAAAAATATCGTCAATTTTGGTACCGCATACATTAACGTATTATATAAGGAGATACTAAATATAAAAAAATAGTATCTCTAAATAAAATATTAAAATTGAATTATTTCAATGTCCACATAAGTATGGCAACAATTGTTTATTTACTTTGTTTTAATTCTTTTCAGAAGAAATATTAATTTTTATTTGAACATCTTACAAATAATTTTATTTATAAATATGTAGCATGTAATTATAAAAGGATTTTAAAACAAAACTGGTTTTAAAAAAAAAAACTATTTAAACCAAAAAAAACTTTTTTAAACGGGTTTTTATCCAACCCGTGGGAATGACGGACGGGATAATAAAGTACCACAAAACAATTTTGGGGACGCATCTTGTCTAAGTGTCTTCCTCGTACAGAGACTAGAGAATTTTTTTTTTAAGTTGACTTCAAGAAGGCATTTTTTACTTATCCTTACAAAGTAGCAAAGCCAAAGTAGCTTTTAACAATATCTCGGCAAAGTCTTTTAACAGAGATATTGTTAAAAATTTCCAGGGCTGGGGAGTAGCGCGCTACTTGTAGCGAAACTACAGTAGCCGCTACTTTTTTTTGTAGTTTGTAGTGTAGCGCGCTACTTTTTTTAAAAAGTAATGTATCGTGTAGCGCGCTACAAAAAAAACAGTAGTTTGTAGCGAATTTTGGAAGCTACTTTTGCCGTGTCATCATTTCCGGCGATTGATCCCGTGGTGCAATTTCTCTCTCTTCTGACTCCAAGCATAACTGAAACTGATGCTTGAAAGACACCCAATCTCTCCCCCGCCCCCCCCTCCTCCCAGGGGACACACGCACACGAGGGGGGGGGGGGTTGCTTTGCCTGAAGCGGAAGCCTGACATTGTGCATCTTTTTTCTTTTTATCGTTCTCAGTATTATTTGTAGAATCACCAATCTGCCATAAAGAGGACAAAAAAGGAAGGAAAGAGAGGTCCAAAGTTGAACAGAGGTTATTTTGATGGGGCCTCGAGAGTCTCATTATCACACGGGCGTGTGGGCCCGTGAGCCCCTGAAAAATAAAGGCCTCGCAAATCTCTCCATTTGTTGTATATTAAATTTATATATGCTGCAATAATAATTTTTATTAAGCTAAATTTCCTTTATCTATATCATAATTGTGTAACAATAAAAAGGCTTCGAGACTTATTTTCTGTTCTTCTTCTAACACAATGATAATGGTTTCTAAGACTAGATCAATAAAATAGAAATTAAAGGCGTTATTGAAAATTTATGGCCATATGTACTTATCACAAAATATCCATTAGTTAGCATTTTTTTAAATATTATGATGAAGAAAAGAAAATTTTCTGGCAAGTGGAACTCAGCGCACACATACGCTAATAATACAAATGGATTAAAAAAATATTAAAATCAATTTTAAATGCATAGTCTTGTTCTAAATGAGTATAAATATATGGGTAATTTTTAATTTAATTTTAGAATTTTTTTGAAATGTTTTATTTTTATGCTGGGAAAATAGAAAACAATCACAAATAAGTTAAAATGTCTGTAATAGTATAGGGGCCCAAAACAACCTTTTTTTTTTTGCCCCGGGGCCCCTTCTATGTCTGATCAGGGTCTGCATATTTTTGACGCTATTGCGTGTTTGCAACATAAATCAACATAAAAATGAGTATGTTTTGCTTTCGAAAAGGAATTTTACATATCTGTAAATTGTATGCTTTTGTAACATCATTAATTTTCTTTGATCTTTTTTTTTTTTATTGCACCCATAAATACAGTGTAGTGTCCACTTGCCAGGATGATTGCCAATCATTCAGTGTCCAGTATTCCATGAACTTCCTTTTAGGCGATATCCTTTCAAATCTGACATGATATATAGTCAGTCCTTGCAATTAGCGAGCCCCCCCCCCCCATGCTATTACTCACCATCTACGGAAAACTACGAAGCGTGAGAAAAACTTACGGTTTTCTCACAGGAATTTTCTTGAAAGCATCGAGACCGCTTCTGGAAGAGTCACCGACATTTTTAATTTTCTCTTTGCCTCCTCCTTATGATCGATGCATTGAACAACAATTTTATTTATGCTTAGTTTTACTAAGTTTATTTAAATTAAGGTTTGGTCATTTTTCGACGTTACAGAGCTCTTTTTTGAGTTTGGGCACTCTTTAATATCCTTGTGTCCTGGTGGTGTGTTCAACTTCCACAAGAGTAATGACAGTTCTGCAGTATTGTAGCTTTTCAAACATTAATTAATCACGTGATTATGTTCTACAACTCGAAATGTTTTTTGTTTCAAAGAAGTGTAAAAACTGATTAGTACATTTTTCGTGGAACCTGAAACCGAAAAAAAGAAAGTAAATATGTAGAAATTGTACACATTTTTTTTTTTTTTTTTTATTTATTTATTTTTTTTTTTTTTTGACGAGTTGATAACCTTATCTTTTTTGAGTTTGTTGAAAAGGACAAAAAGTATAAGCATATGCATCCAAGATATTATTTCAGGGGCTAAAAATATTGCTGACCTCGATTACAGTGATCGTCGTTTGTAGTGACAGTTTTCAGATCCGGTCCTAAGGTAGAGCGAACGGTGCGACCGCACCGGGCGCCATCTCTACCAAGGCTGTTCAGAATAATATAGCACTGTGGATGTCGGAAATGGTTTCATTTACCTGTTAATAATTGTTTAATAATAAATCTTTTAGTCAATGTCAGTAGTAATCAATCATGTTAATAGTGAATTTTAGTGAACTTTCTGTGAAAAAATAAATTATTAACAGGTACTCGAGGACGACTTATCAAACCCTACATTGTTACGTGATTCATAACCGTCTTATTTACCTTTACCACTCTTTAACTTTTTGCCAATCAGTTTCAGAGCACCATGCATATTTGACAGTCCTTATATTATTGAAGCCTCATTTTAACCCCTGAAAGCTTTTATAGCTAAATGTGTGGCGTAGCTAGGTGCAAGAGCTGATCTAGGGTACGGGGAGCCTCCCTGCAAACGTAAAGAAGCCCCGTGTTATGCTCCAGATTAAGTTTTCCTTAGTTTTTTAGTTCGAATATGGCGCTCCGATGCCTTGCTTACCATGTCGGGCCGTCCCTGGCTACGGGGGAGCAAGGAAGGTCAACTGTAACCGGGCGCAGCATCGGCCAAGGGGCGCCAAATGGTATATGAAAGCTACCTAGTTGCATTTTTAAAAAATAGGAGGGGGCGCAAAATCTTCAGTTGTCAGGTGGAAATGAGATTTAGTCACTGTTCTCTCAGCTTGTTTCCATCCCAGATTCAAACTATTCTGGATTGAGGAGGAGAGGAAGACCGAAGCCAAAAAAATGGATGGAGGAATACCTCCAGAATATGTTTCCGACAACTTCAGATATCAGTATCGAGGATCAGCCCATGGATGATGACTTTTCTGGTTTTTTTTAATTTCTCTTTCGCATGCACTCGAAATAGTTACGAGGAAGAACTTACAAGGTTCTTGTCAGTGCCAATTAAACCCGTATCTTCGCTTTCGGCGTACACGTATATGAAAGAAGCCTTCAAAAAAACTAACACTGGCGTGCCGTCCAGTGCATCTGTACAAAGATTGTTTTCGATTGCATCGGACGTATTTTCTCCTCGACGATCATGTTTGGCGGATAACAATTTTGAGATCCAGCTCTTGTTAAAATTTAATAAACATGTTTTTGAATAAATTTATGTGGTTTTTATTTTATACTAGAGGCATGGCAGTCTTCCATGAATATGTTGAAATTCTGCTTTCTTTCGTTAAAATTTTAAAGTGTCTATTATATTTAAATTATTAGGTTTTTGTGTAATAATTTTCAGAATTTAATACGAAAATATGAGAATTTCTATTAATAATTAATAGTTTGTAAAATCCTTAGAGACTTATCTCTCTCTTAGCCTTAAAATAACAATATAATTCTATAAAATTCTTTTATACCTAACACAAAGAAAAAGTTGTGTTGATGATAATAACTTTTAAAATTTCTTTAACATATATAGAGGATTTTTTTAATGCAATGTTTTAAATAGATATATCATGAATTTAATTAGTAATTGTTTTCATTATTTTATAATATGCATATCATATGTGATGTTTTCAATTAAAACTGTTACAATATTACATGGTTCACACGGGTCATTCGTCATAAATCACTAATTTGTTAAGTCATGAAAAAAGGCCTTTATACTCATTAATTTTGATTTGTGCTCAAGAAACTAGAATGTTTGTACAACATGAAAGGGATCTCAAAACGGGCCTTTTTTTCCCGTTCAGACATCCATTTTATTATTATATTTTTAAAAACTTTTTTAGTTCTCATGATTTTACTCATGCTTTCAGAGCTCACTTTCCCAATTTATTTTTATCATAGAGGTATTAAAGCTTAATTAGTTTCAGCAATACTTCAATAATTAGCAGTAGTTGCCAGTAGCGTATATATAGGCTTCCATTTCGGGGGGAAAAACGATTCGGTATTTTAAACTTTATTGTTCTAAAGTTAAAAGAAATGTTTCAAAATAGCTCCTTTTTAATAATTGCTTTACATTTTCGGAGGGGGGCCGCCTCCCCCTGCTCAAATACTCGCCTGGTAGTTGTATATTAGAGCAATAGTTTTTTCTAATTAAAGGCGAAAAGGTGCCCGGGGTCTTTCGTGCGTCCACCAAATCTGCGGCGCTCAACGCTACAAGGAAACCACTTCTTAATAAACGCGTTCTTTGGACGCGAGAGACACCCGCTGAGGTCATTAATCACGCTGGACGCGAGTAGAAAACCAAGGCTTTAGATATCGATAGTTTTCTCTAATTAGGATATAAATATCCTTAAATATGAATGTAATGCAAATTGAATCTGTTAGCAAAATTTGTCTCCTAAAAGTAGCGAAAAAGTAGCGACTACATTTCAAAAGTAGTGTAGCTAACTACATTTGTCAAAAAGTAGTTGTAGTTGTAGTTAACTACATTTTTCGAAAAGTAGCGGTAGTTGTAGCGCGCTACAAAAAAAAGTAGTTTTTCCCACCACTGAAAATTTCATCCTATCCTAGAGAACTTTGTTGATCGGTTTGCCAACGAACAGGAGCAAATGGTCTAGATTGTTGCTAGAGTAAATCATATTTCATATTTCTAATATTTAAAATATATATATACATTATATTTCGTCTTTTTGCTCTCTATAAGAATTTCGTAACGAATTGCGCTTCCTTCCGTGAAAACAAACAAGTCGTCAGGGCTAGTTCCACAGGTCATTTCAAGGGCGGAGAGGGAGATGCTTTCAACTTTTTCTACTCAACCCCCCCCCCCCCTCAGGGGCAGGCAGGCAGGGGCTATGGACATAGAAATAGCACTTGTGGCTATTGAGGGGAGAGAGAATTGTATCACTCCGCTTATTTTATCCCTTGCTGACGTCTAAGTATTTGGCGTGAAATATTTGAAGTGACCCCATATTTGGCTATTAATGAATGCACAAGTGAATGAATTAGAGTTTTTGTTAATCTGAGATATTCTTTAAATCTGAAGGAGTAAAAATTTGAAAGTGAAATATGAATATATATCTGACTGACCGAGGAAAATTTGATTAACACATATTATTTATTAGTGTACATTAATTTGCATATTTTAAAGAACTACACATGCGCCTTTTATTACCGTGTTTACTCGTGTAATAGTCGCACCCCCGTTTTGAAGCAGAAAAAAATAGTTTTAGAGTGCACAATATTATGTAGTAGATTTTTTTGTGGGGAGGGGGGGGGCAGCTACCCTACAGCACAGACACCACAAAAAGCACAGGTTCTAATTATCCTGATTTATGAACCTTCATTTAATCGGGAGGCTTCATTTCTGCCAGCAATTATCTATTATATAGAAAAGTTCCTTAACTGTAAATTGTGCTGATATTTTTAATTTTTTATGGCAATACAAATGAAACTATCTTTTTTCTACAATTTTAATCCAATTTAATTTCAGAAAGTTCTGTTGTGTAAGTCAGACTAGGATGTCGGTGTCCTGAGCGGAGGAATTCTTAAAGGGCTCTAACGTTTATTCCTAAATATAAAACAATTAATAAACAGTAAAATTGGGGTTGAACATTAGTTATAATGATTTATTCCCTAATTTTATGAAAATAAATCACATTTCCTTCATTTTATGAATATTAGATAATGTTTTGAATGTATAAAAAAATTATCAAATTCCCCCAATTTCTGTTCTAGAATTGGGGATACAACGGTGATTTATCCTCAATTATATGTTCAAAAATCTGGTTACCTTATCGAACGCAAATTCACATTCATTTGGGGAAAATCATCCAAAATTTAAACTGTAAATTGACAGATACGCGGTAGACCAGAACCTTGGACCTTCACACTTCAACCATGTTCGGTGTCTTATCCTCTCGGCCATGGTGGGAACCATTTGTGATAAGCAACCTCTAAAATGCAACGTTTTATGTTCTGCTTTGCAGGTATTTTATTTTTATTTATTTTTTTATTGGAAGTACTTAAGAACAACTATTACTTTGTATAAAATGAAATTTATAGTCATATGATTTATTTAGAAATATGAATAACTAGACAGAAACTGCCCCCTTTGAGGGTTGAGGGGGGGGGGCGGCATTAGAAACTAAATTATAAAAAGCAAAGTCGGTAAATTAATCAGATAGAATGATTTTTTCCTTTATTTGTCTGTGAAGGAGGCACTTCAATCCTACGGGCTCAAAACGTGTAAGTATCGAAACCATAAATTAAAAAGTATTACTTTAACAACATATATGTGCTGCTTTCTGGTTCTATACCGTTCAGTTTAGAAATTACACTTCTGGACCGATGTCGGTTATGCAGTACATCGCCAAAATCGCATGTTAACCCTAAAAGACTTGCCGCAATCAGACCGTTGCACGCCCGAAATCACCTTTCTTTTGCCTACGCCAACGCATTTTGTCGACACAGAACCGACACCGCTCCAATTACCATCTTGCCAATGCCGACATCGAAACGGTACTGCCGATGTCGGCCCATCCCTTACCCGATACGGCTGTGTTTGCTGGGAAATGTTACAGTCATGTGTGTGATCTTCATTTATTTCTATAAAAAGAGAAATGCCTCTTTTTTGTGTGTAACTGACAAAAACATTATTTAATATATGGCAAGTAATCTGGAAATATTTGATAAGTTAGTAGTTTTATTATAATACCAGTAATATTTTAGCAGTAGAGTGTACAATATTATGCAGTAGATTTCCCCGCATAATAATCACACATAGACAGTGATATTTAATACTAATTTCCTTCCATCATTCAACATAATAAATTGAGACTGTTTCAGATAAGCCACAACCCGGATAATCTGATCTCGATTAATAAGAGCCTACTGAATATTATATTTTTATGGCAGCATCTGTCTTTGATCCATTCAAATAAATCTTGTCATTTCATTGCAGTCGCTGAATCTGATAACCGAAGCAATGGAGTGGCTAATGAGTCTGTTGCTGTAGCTAATGAAGATGCTGAGGATGAAGTCATAATTGTTGAAGACACAGATTCAAGTATACTTGCTCATCTTCATTCTTCTGGTGCTCCTGTGCCTGCAGTGAGTGAACATATAATTTCCTTGCTTGTTGTGTATATATACTGTTTGCATTTTCTTTCCAAACTTCCAAAGTAGGGAATATAATGTAAGAACTGTTAAAAGGAATAACAATTGCTGTGAATATTTGAATATTAATTTACTCCATTCATGAGCTTTAAAAAGGCAAATCATACTGGTTTTTTTTCATTTAAAAAAAATCTGCAATTTAGCAATTTTAATTATTAAAAGGAAGTTATCAAAATGTACAAATATTACACGTAATATCAAAATGCATTGTACACTTAAAATTTATTCAATGCATTCCTAGCTTTTATTTTTATCTGTTTTTTCTCTTTTCCAATAACTGTACACATGGGTTGGTGATATCTCAAAGATTTTATTGTAAACTAGTTATTTCCTGCATTATGTATCAGTATCTAGTTTACCAATTACACACTAAGAAAATTATAGTTGAGGAGAGAAGATTTTTACATGTTACTTATTATTTTGTTAAATGTATTTTTTTGCGTGTGGGAAATGGTTATTTAAAGTTATATATTTTATAATAACTATTATTGGAGTAAAAAATCTTCTTTGTTCATTTAGTTGGTTAGCCTTTTTTATTCCAATTAAAAGCAAAAAAAAAAAAAAAAAAAAAAAGCAAAAAAAAAAAAAAAAAAAAATGTAATTCACTAAAAAAATTTCTGAGAACTGTTGTGAGAATAAATAATGCTTAGATTTTGTTAAAGTTTTCTTTTGCATATAGTTTCATATTTTTGCTTTATGTATTTCATAATTTTAGAAGTATAATGATCTCTCACTATACACATTTGAAGGGACCAATTTTAAAACTGTGTATAACTGAAAGCTGCATACAACTGAAGGGGTCTTATTTTGTAATCTTCATCTAAATAATTTCACATTCAGACAAAACATTTGAAAAAAAAAATGCTTAATATTTTTTCAGTTAAAAAGGGTAATATTTTATTTTAAAATATTTAACTATGCAATCTTTAATTTTACTAATATTCCTTTATCAAAATGACATCAACACTGTATTATATTTTTGTTTAGGCAGCGTTTGTATTACAATCTCTTCTAACTCACTAACAAATTTTATTGCATTTGAATTCAAGTAATAATTTTACAGATAATGCTTCAGTTTTTCTAAGGCTCTTAAAGCAGTAGCATAAGATTGTACAGGATTGACTTATTTTGTAAATTAAAATGATTTTATCAGAAAAAGGAGACAAATATTTTGCGCCCATGCCGGAATTTATTTTTATATATTATTGGAAGTGGTGCCCCAATAAAAAATGCACACAGTTAGCCAAATAGTAACTGCATGAAGGTGGCCAAATATTAACTGCACACAGGCAGCGGAACACCTAGAATTGGCCTTTTTTGTCTGTGTTATAATTTCTGAGAAAAAGTAGTTAACTAGAGAAAATATTACCTGAAAGTATGTTCTCTTGTTTTGAATACAAAAAATATTTTATAATGCATATGCATTTTTGTTAATAAATGTAGGTGTTTGGCAGTAAAAATTTGAGTTCAGTGAAGGAAATGTACTTGTCAGTTACTCAGGAAGTTTATATGGAAATGATGTGTAAAATTTATCTCAAATGCTTAAACAAAAGATCTATTAAAAGTAAATTGCTTCAATTTATTTTTATATTTTAGGTTATAAGGACTCAAAAATTGAAAGATCAATCAGCACATAAAGGAGCTGAAATCATGGTTAATGGTGCAGGTACGGACAGTCCAAGAGTGAATGGTGAATTAAATGAAAGAGAATTAGAACCAGAATCTGTAGTGAATCTTACTTCAAATGAAGACAATACACTTTGCACTACTGACAGCAGAGTTTCTAGTTCAGACCCTTCAATCATGTCATCTTCAATTGCTCAGAATGGATTTTCTAGGACAATGGAGAGTGTGGATGGCTGTTCACAGTCCCGGACTGAGGACATACACATTACAACCCTGGGAAGTACAGATGATTTCCACATATTAAATTCTCCACTTTCTAGAGAAGCTACTCTGACCCAAAAACTTGAATCTGCACTCGGTAGTGTCTGTCCTTTATTAAGAGAAATTATGCTAGATTTTGCTCCATTTTTGTCGAGAACATTGGTTGGATCTCATGGTCAGGATTTGTTGATGGAGGGCAAAGGTAATTATGGTTATTTATATTTAATGAATGTTACTGAGCATGCAATCTCACAATTATTAGAAAGTAGTAAGTTGTGACGTTATAGAAAGTTATTAAACCTGGTTTCCCAGTTTAGAGTCCTGGAAAAGGTTGGTACTAAAAAGATATGTGATCATATATTTAAAACACTTAGACACTGCATATTCATATGTAAGAAAAAGTCTCTTGAATGATCCATTTGAGATGAACTCTTAAAAAAAGCACATACCTTTTTTGTCGATGGTGTACGATGATGAAGGAAGTGAAAACAGGAACACACTCACACAAAGCTGACAGAAACTATGCATTATTATTAATTAAAAAATATCTCATTTATTTACTTTGAAACAATTGGGGCATGAAAAGGTGCTTATCATTTAAAAAAAAAGGGGCACAATGGGCCATTGAAGAGGATTTAGCCTCAAAAAGTTGGTGGTCACACCATGGCAGACCGGCAGAAACTTGACTCGTTCTTGCCTTGTGATCGGTGAGCTCAGAAATTGCCAGTTTTGCCAAGTGTGGCGAGACAAAACACGCCAGCCAATCCAGAGCATGGACAATCTCTGTGGGCACGGCAATGTGATCATAAGCTAGCGACAGTAGCAGTTTGCTACCAGTAACTCTAAACTATCTGGAGAGTTGTACCACTTGGTGGAAAGTTCAGTTTGTTCTTGAACATTATGCACATCGCCAGAACTTTGTAGCATCTGTTCCTATGGGAACGAGAATCGGCACCTTGTGAAAACTACCGTTTGCTGGAAATGGGGAACATGACAAATGCTTAGAAAGAAAAGACTTGTAATCCCTTAAAATTTTGGCTGATGATCTAAAATAACATTACCGTTCTTGAGCTCATGATATCTCATTTGTAAAATAGAAAAAATAATTTAAGTTGCATGTTCTTAAGAAAAGTGAAAAGTAAGCAACAAAAAGTATTATTTTTGAAAATACTGTAGTGGGAGGAACTTACATTCCTAACAAGGAAAAACAATATCGACCTAACAAAGAGAGAAATGAGAAAACAGTAAATATTCTAATATAAACAATAATTTGGCTCCACACTAATTAATCTAGAATATGTTGATTTTGAAAAGTGGTGTAAAGTTTTTAAAAATGTCCAAAAAGGTGATGTCAATGCAAATTGGTTAGTTTACTTCATACTTAATTATTGACCACAGCTTGCATGTTTTTTATTCATCTGTTCATGGGGATAATGTCAGGTGTTTAACAAGTGCTCCCATATTAAAATATCCAGCGATTCGAATACATTGGGGTTTGTGGGCAGTGATTAAAAAATATCAAATTATTTTTTTTTAATCTGTTTGTTTCCATTGTTGCAGGAACTCAAAATTGGAAAACTGTGTGCAGTAATCGTTCTCTGTTTTAATTTTTGATTTCTGTGCACTGATCTTTTATTGCTACCCAATAATGCAATGAGACATTAAAAGACCAATGCAGGGAATCAACTTTGGGTGCAGAAGAAAAATTTCTGTTTTTTTATAGTTGTAATGATGTTTGAACAAGTTAATTATTTCTTGTGTAGTAGTATATGTAAAAATAAGCTAAATGTGTTGAAATAATGTTTTATAGTTAATGCATCTGACATCACTTATTTTTCTGGTGTATATATATATATATATATATATATATATATTGTGCAGTTCAAATACTTCAAATGAGAAGTCACAAAATTTGGTTAACATTTCAATTTTTCTTTCATTTGTGTAGGCCTTTGTACTTTCAAAAATAGCACTTCCGTTGTAGAGCTTGTGATGTTACTGTGTTCTCAAGAGTGGCAAAATTCTTTACAAAAGCATGCTGGTTTAGCTTTTATTGAATTAATAAATGAAGGAAGGTATGTTTAAACTGTAAATGTTTTATAAAAACCCTGTATTTTGCTCATACAGTTATATTCTTATATTCTTCTATTATAGTTATATTCTAGCTAGTATAACACATGTCTTAATTCTGTTCACATCTCTGATACTCATAAACATGTAGTAAAATTACAAGCAATTAAAAAATGTGATCTTTAAAACTATCATTAAAAGAATTATCAAATTAAAACTGGTTAAAAATATATTTCAGCACAACTCAGTCCACAGCCATCTTCAGCAATACTGATAACATCTTCCTTTCCTTGAGGCAAATTTTATATCATTAATGCAATTGTTTCTTATTTCTTTAATTTTACTCTTTGTCATTCCCATTCCTACTTTTCCCTACCTATTCTAACTTCCTATTCCTTATTTTTCTTCAAAATGAACTTTAATTTCATAAATAACAAATTTTTCTTGAAAATTCATTAAAGATTTGTCTGGATTTACACGTTTAAAATATTTTTATTTGCTTTAATTGGGATATTTAGACCTACATTTAAAGCAGCATACACAATTTTATAAAAAAAATAATGTATATATTTTGCACAAGCTGCTGCGTACCTGTTTTTTGTATGAAAAGAATTAAATATTTTCCTTATTAATATCACTGAAATTATGCAGTGATTCGGCGGGATAAATAACGCTAAAATATTTCACCTATAATTGATCTCCAAAATCAACGCAAATAAAAAACTGCTAATGTATTGACTGAAATTTCAGAGGGGGATCAAATCCCATGATCCCTTCTGCCTATGGCCTTGTAGTATTGATAATGCTGCCATTCGCAAAAATTAAATTTAAATAGGAAAAAAAAATTCATAAAATTAATACGGAAATAGAATTAAAATTCAAACATTTTATTAATTTTAAAAATTTCTTGGAAGGGTGAGGAACACTTTTTTTTTGTGTGTTATCTCAAATAAAAATTTGATGTCCATTTATTCTTCTACTGTTGGGGGAAAACAAACAAAAAATGATGAACCAAAATGCTTACAAGTTATTTTAGGTTTATGCTGAATTTAAGTGAAAAAACTGAAGTTTACTTCCAAATATTTACCATATCAAGAAACTGAGGGGGGGGGGAGATATAAGAAATTTAATACTTGCATGAATTTCCAAACGATAAATGAGCCCTACTTTTAATGTTCTTCATTTAAATATCACCATTATTGTCTAGAAATCCTTAAAATAAAAGAGAGTTCTCCAATATTCTCAAGTTCTCAGATGGGTTGGAGAATATTCTCTGAGAATATTCTCAACTCACAACACTATGTGGATTATAGAATTTTGCGGATTATTGTTGGTATACTTCCATTTTTATTTGCACCCAGGACCAATTTCTTTGGAATTTGCTCTATAAAATTTATTCTTAATACATTTAATTTTTTTTAATGTTACATTGTATTAAGTCACAGCTTCAAGAGGTTTGAATCAAACTTGTAAATATACAGTTAAAATTTCATGAAACATTTTTATTTCAGATTACTTTCACATGCAATGAAAGATCATATAGTCCGTGTTGCCAATGAAGCTGAGTTTATTTTGAATCGTATGAGAGCTGATGATGTTTTAAAGCATGCCGACTTTGAGGTATATTTTTATAACTTCTTAGGACTTAAATTTTTCATACTTTTAACTAAAGTTTATCAATTTGTTGAAATTTAAAAAGAAAGGGA
Source organism: Cheiracanthium punctorium (assembly GCA_038373885.1). Lineage (NCBI taxonomy): Eukaryota > Metazoa > Arthropoda > Arachnida > Araneae > Cheiracanthiidae > Cheiracanthium > Cheiracanthium punctorium. Next base: position 184,441 of record JAWZYV010011626.1, read on the forward strand.
AAATTAAGTATTTTTGTGCAATATGTATACTACTTCACTCTAAAATTATAATGTTTATGTTTTAAATCTACTTTGTTGAAAGGTTTTCATACATTTATAATACTTGTTGAATGTAGGGTTATATATTCAGTTTCTAATTCATTAGCACTAATGAAATCAAATTGATGGAAGAACACAATTGTTATTCTCCCCCCCCCCCCCTGTTTTTCTGAAAATGAAGCCAACATCACCTGGGTGACCATTTTGCCTTTCAAAAAGTTATGCTGAGGGAAAATGTGAGAGTCCCATTTGGCCTTTTTCAAGACTCTGCATGAGTAAAACAAGAGCAATTCATGTATAATCATGAGTTGCCTCTCTGAAATTCTATGTGTAATCTTCTAACAAACAAAGAAATAAAATTCTTCACACTTATTAGTAATAGCTTCTTGGACCTTTGCTTGAACTTATTTGAATAACCACAGTAGTGCTAAATTACTACTTCATTAGATTTATTTTCGGGTTTTCTTGCAGACAATAATAAGAAATAATAATTGTCTCCTATGGTAGTGGTACCTTTTTCCAGAAAATCAATGACATGCTAAGAGTACTAAATGCAGAAACCATAACCTTCTCATCTCTAGAAATGGTTTTGGTTTTTTGGTTTCAATGAAGCTATTAAAAAAAAAAAAAAAAACTGTCAAACTATTTAAATTCAAACTTTGTAAATATTTCATCATTTTTGTATTTTTATTTATTTTCTTGCTGCATACAGTTATCCTGAAAGTTATAAGAACATCTTTTTTATAGTGTTGTGTTGTTGAAATTGTATAATTATTATTTTCAGACTCTCTGTGCTCAAACTTTGTTGGATAGAAAAGAAGAAGAAAAAATGTGTGATCATCTGATTACAGCTGCAAGACGAAGAGATAGTGTTACAGCTTGTCGCAATATTGAAAAAATTTTAAATATTCTGACAAATAAACATGGTGCTTGGGGAAACAAAACAAATACAACTCCAAGGGAATACCTTAAATTAGACTCATGGGAAGATGATGCTAGAAGAAGAAAAAGATTTGTACAAAACCCCTATGGATCTAGTCATCCCGAAGCTACACTGAAAGCTGCTATAGAGCATGGTAACTAATTTTATCTCCATTTTTCTATGTTTCTTTTTTAAATACAATGTATTATTAATATTAAAATTTATTGCATGATAATCAAGGTTAATTGGTATTCATAACATATTCATTCATATTTATACCTATTCATAAAATTGCTGAAAAAAAACTTTTGTATTAGAGATCTGAGTTTAAATACAATCACTTTAAAATTTAATGCAAGTTTACCTATTAGATGTATATTTATTAATATTTTTATTATTTAATTTTCTAGGGGCCGAGGCCCCTAATAAGGCTTATTCGTTTAAAAAGGCATCATTTTAACAAATGAAACCCAAAGGTTTGATCAGATAGAATGTTATCGAGCTACATTGCTTGGTTCTTGCATGTTACTTGGAGCATAAAAATTTAAGCTTTGCACTGTTTTTAATTATGTGAAACCCATGGAACACCTTGCATATTAGCCAATTATTGCGAATTTTCATAATTTGGCGACTTCTGTATAAGTATAGTTAATAATTATCTCTAAGAAAACAGTATTTCATTTCTTTGATAAAAACTATGGAACAGCTAGGATAGCTTGCCACCAATGACGACTTTTCATTATTTGGCAATTTACACATGCTTACAACCTATAATTACTGCTCATTTAAGGTTCCTGGAAAACAGTTATCCACATTTTCATATATATAACCCTTCGCAGATTGGCGTATTTAGCACTACGAATTATATCTCACCGCACTGGCAAATATCCAAAGTGTACTGTAACTGCTATAATGTCATAGTGAACGCCAACAAATATTTCTACTGGTAGAAAATACTCCAGCTGGACCGAACCGCCTTTAAAATAATCTGCATTTTAATTATTTTTCAAGATATTGGGTTCTAGCATTTTTGAACTTGCGGTTTAGATTCACTCTACTTGGAAAGATACCATTTTGCCAGATTGTACCTAATGGCAAGATGGCGCTTTTAAAATCAGTTACAATTAGTTATTCTGTTTTGGAAAAACGAATAATCTCTAATTCTAAACTCCTGTTGTCTGAGCGAACTTACTATTTGAAAATTGTCAACTTTGTGTAACACACTTTGAGTTATTTATTTCATATACTTTTTAATTTGGCATAAAGTGGGTGCAATTCTACTTCATGTTTGCCAATTTCACGCGATTCTACATACTTGGAATTGCTTTGTTGTAAAAAAATGAATGATTTTATGCCAAATCTGGCAACCATTATGCTTTATTTTTTTGGTTTTTTATTAATATCTTCTAAAATAATTCGATTTTTGAAATTTAAGTCAGTTTATCAGGTTCCTCGGAATTTTCTAAATCCCTTGACATGTCTCTCGAAGTTCAAATCCCCACGGTTTAGGAGAGGATAGCCGAACAAGCTCTTGACTGCATCTGCGACGACAGCGTCCGTTACTTTTTTTTAAAATAGAGAGATTAACTTGAGATTCTGTTAATATGTTTTGTGACCTTTTGGAAATTGGTCACTTTTTCTTTCATTTGATTGGCCAAAAGTGGTAAATACTCCAATAACTAATGTTTTTATTATACATTCTAATTTTAAAATGCATTTTGTATTTTAAAATACACATAAGCCAAAGTGCAATACCTTTATTTATGACAAAAGTGTATATATTTTAAGTCTCATTTTTTATTAAAGAACATTAAAATTGTTGAAATTAAAAAATAATTATGTTATTGATATTTTTAAAACCATTCCAAGCATTTTACAATATGACACATATTAGTTGATTTCAATGGGCTTTCTACATATTTTTAATATTAAAAAGAGACTTTTATAAAATTGATGCGTGCTGTTTTCTTTCAGCATTCCTTTTAAAAAGTTATTTTTTATTTTATTACTTATTATTTATTTATACATATTTTATTATTTTGAATTTTTCATATAAATGTATTTGGATATAAACTTTAGGTGCTCCTGAGGATGCTATTTTACAAGCTCGAGAAGAGTTTCATCAGCATCTCGCTCTTTCTCGAAGGCAGCAACAACATCATTTACAAAGTAGTGATTTGCTTGATGATAGTGATTTGTGGGATGATAAAGATTTGGATGCTGAGCTAGCTGGTAAATATATATTAATTTTCATACTGTTTTTGTATTTATGTAAACATAAGGTACATGCTAAGTAATGAGGTGTTCTTCCTTCTTCTTTTAAATATAGGATTATATTCCCCTTTAATGGTCCTATATAAGGAATTTTTTTTTTCAATATTACTTTATTAGAAAACTAACTGTGCAAAGCTAACAGAATAAATTATCTGTACTGATTTGGGGTTATTTTACAACACAGTATTGTAATTTAAAAAAATCTGGAGTGACTCCTCTCGACTTTCTGAACACTTGATCTTTACTAAGCGTATAAACAAATTTCATTCAACTGAATTGTATCTAGTATCCCGGAACTAGTGCACTTAAAACAATCTGAGTGTATAGGCAGCAATGTATAAGAATATGTTTTGAAGCCCTGTGAAGAAACTGTTGGGCATACACTCTCTAAAATTTATGCAGTATGTAAGACAGTGACATAAAATATGCATACTTAATTTGATGTCAATCGAATTCACCATTTAGAAACTAGCTCATTCTAAATGATTTGCGTCCTTAGGCTGTAATATTAAAGAATTACTTTCTGCAGGCCTGTGGACAAACTATCAGCTCTACACACACCAAAATCTATGCAGGTCATGAGACCGTGACCTATAATATACATACCCAATTTGAGCTCAATCGAATGCACCATTTAGACGCTAGCGAACTTTCAAGAATTTCCGTCCATAGGCTAGAAATGTAAAAGAACACTCATTTGATGTGCTGTCAAAAAAGTCCTAGACACAGCAAAGTCTATACATGTTTTGTGATGTTGACCTGTAATATCCATACCCAATTTTAACTTCTTCGAATGCACCATTTAGACACTAGTTCATTTTAAATTATTTGCATCCATAGATCGTAATAGTTAAGAATTAATTTTTGCAATCCTGTGAACAAACTATCAACTCTACACACACTAAAATCTATGCAGATCATGTGACCATGACCTTTTATATGCATGCTCAATTTGTGCTCAATCGAATGCTCCATTTAGACGCTTTCGCACTTTCAAAAATTTCCGTCCATTGGCCATAATGTAAAAAAATATATTTTTGTAGTTCTATAAAAATCTATAAATCCTATACATACCAAAATCAATACTGTTCTTGTGACAGTGGTTAATAACATACAGTAAAACCTCGATACAATGGTACTAATGGGACCAAATAAATTTATCGTTCTAGACGGATGTATCGTTATATCAAGGTGATATTGCATTGGAATTCGAAAGGACCGCAAAATTTTATCATTATAGCGAGATTTATTGTTGTATCGGATATCGTTATAGCAAGGCTTTACTGTATATACCAAATTTGAGCTCAGTCAAATGCACCGTTTAAACACTAGCGCACTTTCAAGAATTTCCGTCCATAGGCCATAATGTAAAAGAAATCTTTTTTGTAGCCCTGTAAAAAAAAAAAAAACTGTAAGTACTATACACACCAAAATCAATACCAGTTTTGCAGCGGTGGTTTATAACATATATACCAAATTTGAGCGCAATCGAAAGCACTGTTTAGGAGCTATCCTGTTCACTCATATACACACACACACATCGTGTAACTAGCAGACTTTAAATGATATGCGTCCGTAAACTGTAAGGTAAAATTGTTCATGCAATCCTGTGAACAAGCTATCGGATCGACACATACTAAACTCTATACAGGTCTTGTGACTGTGACCATAATATACATACCCAATTTGCACTGCCTTGAATGCCCAATTTAGATGCTAGAGTACTTTCAGGAATTTCCCTCCATAAGCCAATATGTTAAATAATTATGTTTTGTAGCCCTGTAAAAAAGCTATAAATCCCATACACAACAAAATCAATACTGGTCATTCTAGGGCAGCATATAATAATATGCTAAATTTGAGCTCAATTGAAGGCATCATTTAGATGCTAGTGCACTTTCAAGAATTTCCATCCATATGTCGTGATGCGAAAAAAATTTTTTTTTGAAACCCTATAAAAAAAACTGTAAATCCCCTATATATTCCAAAATCCTATACCAGTCTTGTGACAGTGGTCTATAACATGTATACCAAATTGAAGCTCAATCGAATGCACCATTTAAACGCTAGTGCACTTTCAAGAATTTCTCCCCATATGCCATGATATAAAAGAAATCTTTGTCGTAGCCTTGTAGAAAAACTATAAGTCCTTCGCACATCAAAATCAATACCGGTCTTAAGATTGTGGTTTATGACATACATACCCAGTTTGAGCTCAATCGAATGTACCGTTTAAACGCTAGAGCACTTTCAAGAATTTCACCCCCATAGGTAATAATGTAAAAGAAATATTTGATGTACCCCTTGAAACAATGTTCTACTGTATTTCTTTCAAATTTTAATTCTGATATAGGTCAAGGAATACAGTTCATAAAAAAGATCTGGCCTACTTGCCCTGGTAGCTTTTCTGTCGATTTCTTGTTTCCTGCTGTGTTGCTGTGTTTACCTGTTTCAGTGAATCCAAGCTAAAACGAATACAATTTATTTCTGGGCTAATATAACAAATCTTACACAACATTAACAAAAGACATTTAGATTTTTTTTGTTATCAGAGGGGGAAAACCCCTTTTTCTCGACTGTTTACATCGAAGCCTTCGCTGCATCTGCAAAGCAAAAAGGATTAGAGTTCAAAAGCGCCCTCTTCTGGTGCAGGGGAAAGTCAATCAGCTTCACCCCTGTAGAAAAGCTGTTAGTCCTATACACACCAAAATCAATACCGATCTTGCGACAGTGGTTTATAACATATATACCCAATTTGAGCTCAATCGAATGTCCCGTTTAGGAGCTATCATGTTCACTCACATACATACATTCACACACACATACATACACACACGCATACATACATACCTCTAAAAGCATCTCCTAAAAATAGCATAAACGAATTCAGAAGACCTCAAAATGTGTAACTACACCAAAATGTCGGAAGTCGAATATTTTCATGATTACAATACTTTCCGAACATTTACGATTAAGATCATTACCAAACATTTAAATAAATTTTAATCGATGAATCATTCAAACATATATACCAAATTGAAGCATAATCGAATGCACTATTTAATGCTAGTGCACTTTCAAGAATTTCTCCTCATATGATTTAATGTAAAAGAAGTCTTTGCTGTAGCCCTGTAGAAAAACTATAAGTCCTATACACATCAAAATCAATACCGGTCTTACGATGGTGGTTTATGACATATATACCGAATTTGAGCTCAATCGAATGTACTGTTTAAACGCTAGCGAACATTCAAGAATTTATCCCATATGCCATAATGTAAAAGTAATCTTTGTTGTAGCCCTGCAGAAAAACTATAAGTCCTATACACACCAAAATCAAACCTGTCTTGCGATGGTGGTTTATAATATATATACCCAATTTGAGCTCAATCGAATGCCCCTTTCAGGAGCTATTGTGTTCACTCACATACACACAAACACACATTATACATATATACATCTCGTAAAAACAGCATAAATGAATTTAGAAGACCTGAAAACGTGTAAATACACCAAAATCTCGAAGTCGAATTTTTTCATGATTACAATACTTTCCTTACATGGTACATGTTCGGAAAGTAATAATCTAACTGAAATATTATTATCCTGCATAGTAAGTGTTTATTGTTATAGTAACATGGATTAAAGCACTGTATGTATACCTTGTTTATAAATATTTCATGTACATTAAATTTAAGTAGTCCCCTCTATAATATGATAGATGTGTTCCATGTTATTTGAATCCATGTTGTATGGGTCACTTAGATTATGCAAATATACGAGCCACATTGTAAGTGCTAAAATGGAATAAAATCGAAACAACTGCCTTATTATTTTACCATGTTACATGAGCCTCTTTTAGCATGCTGTATTAATAATACTGTCACAATTTTTCCATGTTATGATAATTCATACTATATGAACCCATGTTATAGAAGGAGGAGAAGGTCCTACTGTTGTAATAAATTTTCAGTGGGCACCTTAAAACTAACTAAAATGAATAATCCTATACTATTAATATATGTTACAGTACGTTCAACAAAAGATACTACCTGAACATTTTTGGAAAACTTTTTTTAGTTAAGCTACTTAATTGTAATGTAAACAAAATTTATAGCATTATTTTCATAATTATCATTCAAATTTGTTCTTATTTAATTACTTTAATTAATAATAAAATAAAGTTCTTAATTTTGAAAGTTTTACATATTCAGTTAAAATTTAGATGCATATTTTTTTTTTCTTCAGGTCCTGTGAGTTTTAGTACAAAGTGTAGACTTATTGCTCCTGGTGTTGTAGTACCTGGTATGTTATCCATAACACAAGCTGAGATGTTTTTTGAAGTTGATGAAGATGATACCGAATATAAGAAAATGGATCCAGAGGTCAGTCACAAATTTATTGTACATTCTAATATCCTTTTCAGGAGAGAAGTTCTTTGTTTTAAAATAAACTAATACAGATTACTACTGCTTCTGAATATAATTTGCTTTGGGGCCAAAAAATGTTTATTTAAGCTATTTTTTCTTTTTCTTTTTTTGCACTAGATACGATGAAACAAAATTGGGATAAGTACTTAAAAAATAATTTTTTTTGTATTATTGTAATTTTATAGCTTCTATTATGCTTGTTAGTATGGAGAAGTATAGCACTCAAGTATACTATTTAGTCTTTTTTCATTTAAGTCTTCACATTCAATATTTATGTGAACAAAATTCTATAACCATCTAAAAAAGTATTAAAATTTTGATAGTTGCAATAATTTTACCATTAAAAATCTACATCTAATTAAAACTGAAGTTTGTTAAATTTCAAAAGTATTTTAGCAGTAAGAATTTTTCTTCTAAAATTACTATTTACAATCTATTAAGAGGCATTGCAGGGGCAAATCAGGCAAGGCCTTTCCGTCATCATCTCATAATTTCATGAATTTTTTTTCTTGTGTTGCCTTACCCAAGGAAAGAACAAATCTGAAACATTTTTGATTTGCCTCTTTTAGTTTTGAAGTTACATAAGGTTTAAAGTACCCCAGATGAGTGACGTAGAAATAATTTAGGGCCATTTTCGCCACTTTATTGTCTAGACTGATTGGCTCAGAGGTGGTTCAGAGAATGTTTTCATTTTATCCTATCATATACCTTGGATATTAACATCTCAAATTGAAAATTCATTCGAAAATAGTCAGAGCTAGCTCCCCACACACACACAAATAAGGGCCACCCAAATATTCCCTATTTCATAAAAAATACAGTTTTAAGAATGCTTTAAATCTTGGCTCTGATGTGATACAGAAAAAAATTTTGTACAGTGCAGTTATATATCTTCATATAAAGTGAATCCAATGTTAAAAATTTTTGAAGGCCCCCAGGGGCCGCTGGTATGGGGTCCCAAACATGGTCCTTAATGCTAATTTATGCAATTTTGGAGCATTTATACAGCCGAAGCTGACTTCCCACAGGTGAACTATTGACATAGAGATGTAGTGTCAACATAGTAATTTCAAATTATGAAAAAATATTTTTTGATGGTACAACTGTTTCCAAGAAAAATCCCAAAAAGTACCTCCCTATTTGGGACATTCCACTGATGCTTATGGGGGCATTTCAGCATTACTTTTAGAAGTTTAATCGAATGTAGCACTTATTATTATTGAAAATTAACTTATTCTGCATATATCACAAATATAACCTCCATATATCACAAATAGTTCTTTTACAGGGCCACTCATGACTTACATTATGCTGTATGGGGATCTCTGTAACTACTGAACCGATTCGAAATTTTTTTTCACTGATAGAAAGCTACACTATTCCTGAGTATTATAGGCTACCTTTCAGCATGCAGCATAACTAGTTCTTTTACAAGGACACTCAAAAGAATTCTAATGCATTACACTATATGGACATCTCTGTAACTACTGAATCGATTCTGAAGATCTTTTCACTGCAAGCTGCACTATTCGTGAATAACATAGGCTAAAATTCATTCATGCAGCATAATTTACAAGAACACTCAGACTAATTCGTAAACATTGTCGTAACTGTCTCCATTAGCCAAATGCGAAAAAAAGATCTATCTAAAATAATTAACTGTGTACATGTACCATGTGTTATACTTCATTTACTATAAACAAAAAGTAAATAATATTGTAAATAAAAGAAATTGTCGAAATTCTACATCATTTATTTCTGACTTGTATACTATTTTACAATGAAATTCTCAAGGACAAATTCTCAGGTTATTAGTTTTATTATAGAGTCTGTTGTATTGTTTATTGTGAGCTGCTTAGATACTTTTTACATTAGCAATCGTAGATAGAGTTACAGAAGTAAATTCATTTGAACAAAAAAATATCCTGTCTATAGTGACTGTTTTTGTGTCACCTCGTCGTGGCCATTTAATGAATGAGAATCGGTTATTGTAAGCAAATATGTAGCAGTCCCATCTACTTCTGATAACCGATGACTGACTATTTTCACATGAATTTTCAATTCGAGATGTTAATATACAAGGTATATTATCAGATAAAAAGATAAAATTCTCTGAAGCACCTCAGAGCCAGTCACAGTCGAGACAGTAAAGTGGCATAAATGGACCCAAATTATTTCTACGTCACTTGTCTGGTGTACTTTGACCCCCCATAACTCCAAAACTAAGAGGTAAATAAAAAATATATCAGATTTGTTCTTTCCTTGGGTACTTAATGTAAGAAAAAAAATTCACGAAGTTCTGAGATGGTGATGGAAACTTTTTTCTTGTTTTGCCTGATTTGCTCTTGCAATGCCTCTTAATTTAATTATTTAAGATTTTTTAAAAAAAGGAAATTTCTTATATTCTAATTTTATTTGAATTTTTAAAGCTTTCTCCCCTGCATACATAGTTAAGAAGCAGCTAGTAGAAGGTGGAAAATAAAAAAAATGACTTAAATTTCAGTATACATGACTCAGTTAAATTAATTATCTGTAAATTCATGTGAGTTTTTGAAAGACTATGCAAAAAAAAAGCGATAAGGAAAATAATTGGATTTTATGGTGCAGTATTTACATGCTGATAATTTTGTTTATTCATATCAAACGCTTTTATCATCTAAATATTGTACCTAATATATTGAAAGATGCCCTAAAGTAAATTAGTTCAGAGTCTCATATTACATATATCTAGTGATTTGATTTTCAACTGCTGCCAAACTATTCATATGATGAAAATGCCTAAAGGTAAGTGCATGCTTCTTTGAATGGACATCAAGGTACTTGAAATATGTTTTTAAAAAGTATTAAATGTTTAAGCACTGTACATAAATACATTTCTTTTCTGCATAAACATTTACATGTAAGTGAGTATTTACAGACCCAGTATTGTATTAAAAATCATTGGAAAATTTCATGAAAAGCATAGATTTCGTAGCTATTACCCCCACCCCCATATCAAGGCATCATGCTTTTACAGTGTTTAATCATAAGTGGACATGTTCATATTGTTTCTGCTAATTTAACCATTATTGGTGCATACTTTGAGAAATACATGTATTAATATTGCTGGTATCTTTTTGAGTTGATTAAATCACTGTTCATAAAAGGTGTGAATTAATGAAAGCTGGTAGGCTCTAGAATAATCTTACTTAAGCCGTTTTTCACCTTTTCAATCTTCCCCCAGCATCTATATATATAAAAATGAATGTTTGTGGGTATGTATGCATGTGTGTGGGTGTGTGTGACGCTGAAATACTCCAAAACCGTTTGACTGATAACCATGAAATTTGGTACACTTAAGTCTTTTGTTACGGAGAAGGTTTTTATGCTATCCATTTTCCTCTAACTCGCTGCTAGGTGGTGCTGCAGAACGTCGAATTCTATTCAAACGCTTGCTATGAAAATACCGTTTGACCTATCTTGACGAAAATTGGTACTTATAAATATTTGAACACGGAAAATATTTTTACGCAATCCATTTTACAATAACTTGCTGCTAGGTGGCGCTGCAGAGCGTCGAATTCTATTCCGTTGGACTGCTTGCTATGAAAATACCATTCAACCAATTTTGATGAAAATATTCATTTATGGATATTTGAACACGGAGAATATTTTTATGCAATCCTTTTTGCTTTAACTTGCCACTAGGTGGCACTGCAGAGCATTGAATTCTGTTCCGCTGGACAGCATGCTATGAAAATACTATTCGACCAATTTTGATGAAAATTGCCATTTATGCATATTTGAACACGGAGAAGGTTTTCATGCTATCCATTTTACTCTAGCTCACCGCTAGGTGGTGCTGCAGAACGTCAAATTCTATTCAACTGCTTGCTATGAAAATACCATTTAACTTATTTTGACGAAAATTGGTACGTATGGATATTTGAACATGGAGTATATTTTTACACTATCTGTTTTGCCATGACTTGCTACTAGATGGCGCTACAGTACATCGAATTTTATTCCATTCGTACGCTTCCTATGCAAGTACCGTTCAACTAATTTTGTTGAAAATTGGTACACACGGATAGTTAAAGACGTAGAATATTTTTACTTTATCCATTTTGCTGTAACTTGACACTAGATGGCGCTGCAGAATGTCGATTTCTATTCCATTCGACTGCTTGCTATGAAAATACCGTTCAACCGATTTTGATAAAAATTGGTACACATGTATATTTGAAGACGTAGAATATTTTTACACTATCCATTTTGCTGTAACTGGCTGTTAGATGGTGCTGCAGAACGCCGAATTCTATTTCATTTAAGCGCTTGCTGTGAAAAGATCGGTCAACCGATTTTGATGACAATTGGTACACATGGATATATGTACATGGAGAATATTTTTAAGCTATCTGTTTTGCTATAATTTGCCGCAAGATGACGCTGCAGCGCATCAACTTCTATGTCATTTGACCAATCGTCATAAAAAATTTTATGCTTACACATTTGAGCATGGACAGTATATTCTAACTATTCATTTAGCTGTTACTCACTACTAGATGACACTTCAGTGCATTATTACTTTAACTCGCCATTAGATGGCAATGCAGTGCACCAACTTCATGACCGGACAATTAATCTCTATGAAAATTGATATAGATAGATACTTGAACACGGAGAATATTTTCGTGTTATCCATTTTGCAATAAATAGCTACTTCATTGTGCTGTAGCACATCATTACTTTAACTCGCCAATAGATAGCGCTGCAATGTATCAACTTCTTACTTTAATTCGTTGCTTGATGGTGCTGCAGCATATAAAGTATAGATAGAGTATAGATAGATTTTCGAACACTGAGAATATTTTGGTGTTATCCATTTTGCTGTAACTTGCCACTAGATGTCACTTCAAACCAATAACTTCAGGACCATTCAATTAATCAAAATGGAAATTCGTAAACACAGATGTTTGAACGAAAAGAAGATTTTTGCTGCTATAACTTGCGTTTTGTACCGTTCAACCGTTTGCTATGAAAATACTGTTCAGCTGATTTATGAAAATTGATACACCCAGATATTTGAGCACGGAGAATACCTTTACGCTATCTATTTTGCTATGGCTTGCCTCTAGATGCCTATGCATCGTACCAACTTCAAAGCCGTTCGACTGATCACCTTAAAAATTGGTATGCACACTTCTGAGCAGAGAGAATATTTTTTTAGTATTCATTTGGCTGTACTCACAAATTGATGGCACTGCAACGAGGGCCTGATTTCTGGGAGGGCATTCGGGGCAAGCGCCGGGGCCTCCAAATTGTTCTTTAAGTTTAAACCAAGGTCGTAGCTAGACAAAAAGTATAAAGGGCGCTTAAACTTCTGCTGAGGGTGCCCATAGACGCACACGCATACACATGCCCTCCCCCCATACACACACACACAAAAACACACATATTTAATTTACAAACCAAACAGACAGAAGGAATAAGAACTGAACTGACTTACTCCATTTAAATTAACATGCAAAATTAATTAATAATGCCATTTTGCATTGTACCAACCTTTTTTCTATTATATATATTGATTGTTAATATATTGCTGTTTTAATCGTATGTATACATGTGTGTTTGTGTGTGTGTGTGTGTATATACATATATATATAGTTGGAAAAAAAAACAGAATACAATCTGTTATATAATTTTATGAATAATCAAGGTTACACTGGAGAATAAAGTTACCCTCGAAACAAGTGAATCGTCTTGGGTCAAACTTTTTTTTGCAATTCTTGTTAACCAGAAATTCTAACCAGAAAGTTAGAAAACTGGATGGAGTATTTCAAAAGGACACATATCCATTTTATTCATTTTTATTTAAGTAAAGGTTACATATACTGGAATAATAATAAAATATGTCAATTTTCAAAATTTTGTAAGTGTGTGTTAAAAAAAAAGGAGTTAAAAAGCCAATTCTCCAAAAGAAGAAACATCTCAATCGATAAATGGAAACTTTACATATAATCGAGAAGAAATATCTTTCTTGTCTCGTCTAAAACTTTAATGAAATGTTTGAAAAACTATGTATTATTTGTTGAATAAATCGAATTTCGAATTTCTTTTTAACATCTTACAAGATGAATTTTTTTTTATATACCTTATAGTTATTTTTTCACAGTAAAACACTACAAAGCAAATACCAACAATACAGTGCAACTATTGTTATACATGATTACTAAAATGTGTTTAATATCAGTGATTGAGGTAACTTATTAAATGTCCTAATTATTGGGCTAAATAGGCAGGGAGCAATTTTTTTAAAGTACAGAACTATAGATTTTAGAATGTGTGGTGAACATTTATTATTAATTAAATGTCAGACTAGACTTGAAGAAATGAAATATCAGCACTACTTTATTTAATAACTTAAATATATTTGTAGGATACTGGATGAAGAAAGCCGATTGAATTAATTTTTGAATGATTAAAATTTATAAATTCATGTACAATCACTCAAACAATGTTATCAATTTACTGTATTATATACAGTGTTATTAATTAAAAATAAATTCTATTATATTTAAAAACTTAATAAATTATATTATAATTGTATTTTGAAAAAATATTTATTTTTTGTCGGGAATATTGATAAATGAAGATTAATAATTTCAGAACTTTTAAACATTTAAAGCTTCCAGTTCTAAAAAAAAAAAGACTTGCAATTAAATAAAAAAAGAACTCTATATATATATATATAAATATCTCTATATATATATATTACTCTATAATATATATATAATTTATATAATATATAATATATATATATTACTCTATATAATTTATATAATATATATATATAAATATCTCTCTCTATATATATTACTTTAAAATTTCCTAATTCTTAAATAGGAAACACACAACATTAAAAATCTTGATTATTTTTAGATAGCAGATCGTTCCAGAATGTAGCACTGCATTACAATGTTGAAAAAGAAATTAAAACTGTCCCTTAAATTCAAATTTTAAAATACTTACTAGACATGCTTATCCATAATTTAGGAACTTAAGTATTTAAAAATCACAGAACAGTATTTAAGTGCGCTTGTAACATTTGGAAAAGAGAAATATTTACAACTTGAACACTTTTTGATCCTTTTTCTTAAAAACAGAATGTACACATATTTTCCTTTTTTGTTTCTAAACTTAATCTATACATATTTTTACTGTAATGCAATAAATAATACCCATCAAATTAAACTGCCGTATAAAAATCGCTGGTCATAGTCACAGCAAAATTTATCACATAACAGCAGAAAAATTTACAAATCCGAAAACAAATTCCAGTTAAAAATATAACATCCTTAACATTTAAATCTAGTTATAATTTCACTAAAAAATATAATAGAGTTGATGATTTCCGGTGAATAACAGATCTAAATATCTTGATTAATTTTAAAATTTCTATACTACTTTTGATCAAATTAATTCTTAGAGAAAATTTGAAAGAAAAATTAATTTCCCTCCCCTCTCCACCAAAATAAAAGAATCATACAGCGAAAAATATACACAAGAGTCCAAGATTTAAAATTTACGACATAGCTATAATAATTATTACAAATATAAATTACTATTAACAGAAGTTAAACACTTTTAGTACTGTTGCAGCCGCCTGTGTTTCTTTTCGTTGAAATGTTTCAAAAATGTATTAAAATCTATATTTTTTGTGTGCTGCTTTTCAAATGCTAAAAGTATTAAATTTAAAAGTCTATTGTGACACCAGGCACGTATCCAGGAAAACAATTTGAGGGGGAGGTCCAAAAATTTAAGGGTCCCAAAAATCCAGGAGGGGGGGGGGGCAAATGGTAAAAAAGGCTGAATTTTAGTAAACAAAAATGAAAATTTCTGGGGGGTCCGGACCCCCTGGACCCCCCTCCTAAATACGTCCTTGTGTGACACATAGATTGTCTTTGTGGTATATTCAGTCTTCTAAGTGCAAAAATGTTGACTCACACAATGCTGCATTGCTGCCAAGAGTTCTCACTGAGGCAAGTAATTTGTGTGAGTCCGAAAAAGTAACTTTTTGCTTGCATATTTCAGCACTTATCGTAGTCAGCACTTCGTTGTTTTTAAAGAAATTTTTGACTACGATTATTTCTTCGGGTGAGGGGATTTTAATCCCTAATGTTTTTAAATATTTAAGATTGTCTCAATGAAAATCAAATTCTTCCGCCTTTAAAATTTTGTTTAAAATGAAACTGTTATCAGAAAATCTTCTTCGAAGCTCTGCTAATAAAAGATCAATTACAGAAGAACATACCATTTTCATTTTACATGTTTCATCTTCACCAAAAAGTAATTTTTCTCCAATGTAGTCTGTAATAAGGTAATCTCTCATTTTCGAATTTACGTATAGCCTTCGTTTGGGAGTAGAGAATTCTTCTTCATTATTCATACATAATTTTGACTCTTTCAAAAGCATTTCAATGGAATTTGTTTCTCTAAATTTTTCCAAACTTGAAATGACTGCATGAATTATTTTTTAATGTATCATTTAAAGTCGTTTCACGAGCTTGCAATATTTTGTCAGCTGGGAGTAAAATTTCTAGTACTTTCGACATTAAAATTAAGCAAAACTTAAATTCGATAGATTTTACGGCATGCAGCCATTCAAATCCCTCTTGTAATCTCCACTTATTTCTTTATTTTAATTTTACTTTTTATAATGCTTGATTAATTTGTTCACAATTTTTAAGAATAATTTTAGTAGTTTCCTAATGACCACTCCATCTTTGTTCTAATAGCGTGCTAGTGGTTGACCATCATATAGTTTTGACAGGGTTCATACGCCTTCAGGGAAACCTGGAAAACAGGGAAAACTCAGGGAATTGAAAATTTCCTCTTAAATTCGGGGAAATCTCATGGAAAATTTAATTTTTCTGTAAAAACCTGGAAAATCCAGCTCCCACCCTGGAATTAAAATATCAGAAATGGACATATACGAGATGAATCATCTATTTTAAACCTTATTGTTACTATTGTTTATAAAGCTGTTTTTATACTTTACAGTGACATTCAATTTGCATTTTGAACAATTTACAGACCTATCTAAAAATCCAATGGTTCCCTTTAAAATTTCAGCCTGAAGACACCCTTGTTTCAGAAGGGTCCGCCCCCTCTTAAATATGCCCTTGCTACTAAAGAATATGGAAATGTTTACCAATAACTTTGTGTACTGAGTGTAGTATAAACAATTTATCGTGGATCTGTCAATCAGTAAAGTGCTGAAAACTCTTTTCACTCCTCTAAAGCTTTTACATAATTCCTGGGTTTTGTATTTCAAATTGAATATGAAACCATATTGATGATGTAATCCATTGTTTAAGGTACAATTGAGGAAGGAGCATAATTTTGATTTCTATTATCATAATTTGATTACCTTAGAGAGAGGCATGTATATAAAAAGTAGTCACTCGATACTTATGTTTATTTTTTTTATTACAATAAAATTCTTGAAAAATCACCTGGAAAACTCAGGGAATTTCATTTTGAAAAATGAGTATTAACCCTGTTTGATAGAGGAACACTGCTAAAAAAAGGCTTGATTTCAGTTACTTCACTAATGCATTTAATTACAACTAAATGTAATCTGTAATTAAAGCAGTGAACGTAAGGGATAGCTTTATTTAAATGGTGTTTTAGAAATGCTTGAACACTGCCTTTTTCTCCTGCTCATCACTGCTGCTCTGTCGTAACACTGGCTAAGCATGTTACCACTATCTAGTCCAACCGAGGTCCTTAATAGTTTTCAAAATTAATTTACTTAATGATTTCGCATCATATTCTGTAGAAGTTTCTATTGCAAGTATACTTTAAAAAGCTTTTCCATCTTTTAAAAAACGTGCTCCAATTGCTATGGTTTGTCAATTATTCTTGTCTCGTGTACCATCTACTAAGATTGTAAAAAAGGGCACATCTGCTTCAAGTATGTACTTTACAACACCGTTTTTCACCATATCAGCCAATATGTCCATTATGTGATTCTGCATATCTGGAGACAAATATGTTGCGTTAGCGGGTATGTTTTTAGCTATTTCTGAAAGTTTTTCATCTTTTTTTTTTATAATGTGAATTCAAATAACCTTTTGAACAGTTCATTATCTACAGACATTTTTTTCACTGTCAAACGTACCTCGAAATGGCAGTTCATTAACAGCAAGAAACTGGATTTTTCTTATTTATTGGATTTTTATGGGTTGATTCCTCTTTTTTCTTTCTTCTCTCTCTCTCTTTTTCCCCATTCACATTATTAAATTGTCTTACTATAAGACAATACTTTCCACGATTTAACATCGCTGCTTGTACTTGCACTGGTGCAGAGGGGACCTTGCCCCAGGCCGGATACACCATAACATACTTCTGTCAAGTCAAGCGCAAACGCTCATGTATAGAGAGGCAGGTGGGCTTCTCCCCATGGTCTATTTCTTTTCTGTTCTCTTTCGTTACGTATCCTCCTGTCAATTGTAAAGGTGGGGCATGAGGTCAGTGCTATATGGATTCCTTTATCATAAAGGATTATTAAAGATTGTATAGACAGATTTTTTAATAAAAAAAATCGAAAAATGTTTCATTCCTTAGATAACAAATATAATGGAAAGCTGTGAGACGTCTAGAGGGTGCTCAAATTTTTCCAGGGGGCGCTGAGCACCCTTCAGCGCCCCCCTAGCTACGGGCCTGGTTTAAACATTTGTAAATTTTGAAAAAGTTTTCGAAAGAGGGTCCCCTAATGAAGCTTTTGCCCAGGGCCCCCCAAATCAGCAAATCTGCCCCTGACTGCAGCCCTAGAGTTTATTATTTTAACTCACCACTAGATAGCACTTCAGCAATCAACTTCTTGATCGTTTAACTAACTGCTCTGAAAATTGGTATACACACACGTTTGAACACGGAGAATATTTTCGCATTATCCATTTTTCTTAACTCCCCCTTTGATGGTGCTGTAGTGTATTATTACTTTAATTCGCCACTAAATGACTCTGCAGCATATCTTGACCGATAAACTGTTTGCTATGAAAATTCGTACACATAGTTATTTGAACCTGAAAATATTTTGATGCTATCCATTTTGCAAAAACTTCGACAGATGATGGTGCTGCGCCGAATCATCTTCACCGTTCAAACGATCGCCATGAAATTCTTTATGCATTATTTTTGTACGCAGATAATATTTATGAGATATCAATTTGGCTATATCTATTCATTATCATAAATAGTAATTACAACAAACCATAATATAAAAAATAGGGATGCACCAAATATTCGGTTGGTATTCGGTATACTGCCTATTCGGCAGAAAAACCGAATATTCGGTTCGGCCGAATACTTTAATATTCGGCAACCGAGTAGTAAACAAATTTTAATATTCAACAATTGGTAAAGAAACACATTTTTTTTTTATATACCATGAATGAAAGTTATAGTATAGTACCATAGTACAAAATTAATTCAAATTATACTTAGGAATATCACATACAAAGTAATTTTAATGTAAGAGAAAACACTCAGATATAAAATTTAACTATTGTTGTTTTGCAATTTTCTTAAATTTTATGACACATTACATTAACCTTATTATTGCTAACTCATTTAAATATGAAACAGTAATCAGAAAAAAGAACTCATTAAGTGTTCATGAATGTGGATAGTCAATTAACTGCTAATTTTTTAAATGAAATTTGCAGGTTTAAAAGAATGATCATAATTTCACGAATATTTAAAAAGGTAATAATACAGGGTGTGTCACAATTCCCTTCCCAGTCTGGAAGGCTTATAAAAGTATATATTACCAATACAATAACCAAGTTGACTTTACTGGATAAAGAAATCTTACAAGTTTTGTTTTATAAATGCTCAACATGTGAACCTTTTGTGATGCGGCAGATATCAAGTCTGAAGTCAAATTCTTCCTTCCCCACACTCGCTTAAAAATGTCGTGATCAACAGTAGTGAATGCGATTGTGATTCTTTGGTGTAAATCTTTCATGAAATTTCATGAATGTATCATGAGGCATAAGAGGGCACTAACACACAATCTTTTATGTAACCCCATTTTAAAAAAAAAATTGCATGGAGTTAGTTCCAGAGAGCAAGGTGACCACAGAAGAAGGCGATTGTCAGCAGCAGGACCTTGACCAATCCAACAACGAGGAAGTTCGTTATTTGTGAAACAAAACTTGTAATGTTTCTTTCTCCAGTAAAGTCAATTTGTTTCTGTATTGGTAATATATTATTTTTTATAAGCCTTCTAAACCTGGGAGGGCATTGTGACACACCCTGTATATTATAAAAGAAACACTTAGATATTAAACTTTGCAGTACTTTAACTTCTGAAGAGTTTCAAATTATATGAAATATTAAATTTTGTTTTGTTTAAAAATAAGCTAATAAATTAATCAGTGCACAATCAAAGTTTAATAACAGTTTAAAAAAATATTCGGTATTCGGTCTAATATTCGGTTAGAAATTCAACCGAATATTATTCGGCAAAATATGGTATTCGGTGCATCCCTAATAAAAAAGAATCCATTCATTCCCGTGCGAAGAATGGGGCATTCAGCTAGTATATATATATATATATATATATATATTTTTCCCCCTAAACTTTTTTCACTTCTAAAGTGCACTTAGAAAAAGCACAATTTGGAGGAAGCTTTCAGAAACACAAATTCAGTATTGTTGTTGTTATTTAAATCAAAATAATTAGTACTAAATAAATAAAACGACTTTTTTGAGAATGAATGTATACATTTTGTTGCATCATCCAAATTAACTGAATCATCTTCACTCTCTGAATTTATTGTAAGAAATGATTCATTTTCACTATCACTTTTATTATGAAAAGAATGTGAGTAATCAAGTTTTGAATTTCACAAAATCTCATACTGAGTTTGAGTTCCTTTTGCATTCAAAAACCTGAAGTTGGCACCATTTTACACTCTATTCCCTAACCTAAAATTAATTCTAGATAGTGCTGCCATCTGTTGATAAAAGAAACAAAAGCTCTTAAGTGCATAACATGCATTTGTGACATTGAAAATAGTGTAAAATACAGATAGCACGTGCAATGCATCAGTATTTAAAGGGATCACATTTTGATGAACATCAGTGCATTTGTAACTTTCTGAGGATTAACAAATAATGTGAACAAAACACAAGCTTTATTGCTTCTAGAATCTCATGCAGCAATCATTACATTATAGCACTTCACAATTAGTTATTCCCTTTACCAGAAGTGCAATCAGTTGATCACTGCTGCAGCTTCTAGAAGCTCAGAGGTGCAACCAGAAATTTTCTGTGGAGGGGATTTGTTAAAAATTGCCAAACATTGCCGAACAATTTTGCCTGTAAAAAACATATTTGAAAAAATGAATTCACATTGCTCACAATCTATTTTTTGTACAAGCATAAATTAAGTACTATGCTAAACTGATAATGCTCTAAGGCTATAATTTAATATTTAAGTGTTGTGGCTGTTTCACCAATCATTCAATACTTCTTCGGGACTAACATGGACGTTTCTGTAGATGCTCAGCTTTGCTAGTATTTTCAGTCTGCTTTCATCCGTTGTGCTTGAAGATACGCTTTTAAAAGGCCAAGAGTCGAAAAGATGTGGTCACCAGTACAATTTGTTGCTGGTAATGTGTCCATTATTTCATGCATCCTCAGAGCCTTATTATCACATGGGCAAATCGGGACTTTGCCCAGGTCTCCCGATTCAAAAGGCCCCCAATATCAAATGTTGTTCTGAAATATTCTTTTTACTTTCCGAACATGTACCATGTAAGGAAAGTATTGTAATCATGAAAAAATTCGACTTCGAGATTTTGGTGTTTTTACACGTTTTGAGGGCTTCTGAATCCATTTATGCTATTTTTACGAGGTGTGTGTGTGTGTGTGTGTGTGTGTGTGTGTGTGTGTGTGTGTGTGTGTGTGTGTGTGTGTGTGTGTGTGAGAGAGAGAGAGAGAGCGATGAGCGAGAGAGAGAGAGAGCATTCGGTTGAGCTCAAATTGGATATGTATGTCATAAACCACCGTCGCAAGACCGGTATTGATTTTGGTGTGTATAGGACTTATAGTTTTTCTACAGGGCTACGACAAAGATTTCTTTTACATTATGGCCTATCGGGGGAAATTCTTGAAAGTGCGCTAGCGTTTAAACGATACATTCGATTGAGCTCAAAGTGGGTATACATGTTATAAACCACCATCCTAAGACCGGTATTGATTTTGGTGTGTATAGGACTTATAGTTCTCCTACAGGGCTACGACAAAACTTTCTTTTATATTATGGCATAATGGCATATGGGGAGAAATTCTTGAAAGTGCGCAAGCGTTTAAACGGTGCATTCGATTGAGTTTCAGTTTGGTATATATGTTTGAGTTATTCATCGATTAAAATTTATTTAAATGCTTGGTAATGATCTTAATCGTAAGTGTTTGGAAAGTCGAGTGGAGTCACTCCAGATTTTTTATATAAAAATTTTATGAAAAATAAAACAAATTTCATAGATGGGGGGGGGGGGGGGCAATTCATCAATGCCCGGGGCCCCAGTTGGTCATAATCAGGCTCTGTGCATCCTACAGATATTCGGAAGTATTTTCCCACTGCAAATATCTAAGGTTTTCAGCAGGGCTACCAGGAAGCCGGGAAATTTTCCGGTAGGCCGGCCACTTTCACATGCATGTTGTAAAATATAATGCGTATGTTTGTTCAGAAGAATAAAATATTAGTGACAGCCGTTTACATACATTTCCCAGGCCGGTGTGATTAGTTGTATCCGGCCGTGGCTTTTAGTGTATTTTTGGTTGTATTTGGCGATGTAACTTTCGATATCACATTCCGAATTCGCTCTCACAGAACTTCCATTTCATACATCGACACCAGCTCTAAAGAGCATTTTCCATTACATTTTTCTGTATGTGGGGTCATACATTGCGGTAACAAATTTTTAAAGAAATTCAAAATGTTCTTATGATCCAGAAATCTTTCATCGAGTTGGCAAATAAAAGTGTTTAAAAAATGGTATGCATACAGAATATATCTCCTGTAATATTCTGGAGTGTCTGTTTCTAATTTCCTTCATTGTAAACTCAGGGGATGGGCTAGGGGCTTCACCCCCCTCAAAAAAAAGACTGCTAAAGGGTAACATTCTGCTTTATTTTACACTTTAAATAGCTAAAATGATCATATTTTATTACAACTTAGCCCCTCCCAAAAGCATGCACATTGGTTTATACTAAAATTTTGATTTATAGTGCATTTTAATTGGGTGAAATAAGCTTTTTTAAAAATTTAGCCCATCCCAAAAAATTTCTGGATCTGCCACTGACTCAGGGAGTAAATTTTTGTGGCGTGGTTTTTTTTCAGTGGAATACTGAACATGTCACTACTGCTTACAGTATGCAATGTGACACTCTAACCAAACCAAACAATTAAGGCAAGTTCAGAAACAGCCACAAAACACAGTACCTCTACAGTATAGACAGGAGTATTTCGTTCTGATTATAAAAAATTTTAGAATGCAACAGAAAAATAAGATACTTTTGCTGAAATGCACACATGTTCTGTACATCATTAAAACTGACTTTCAAAATAGAATCATTTTTGCTATGTTAAGATCTCCATAACAAAAACTGAAGGGCCAAAAAGGAAAAAAAATTAATTTTTACAAAGCTTTCCGAAAATGGGTTAGTTAAAAAAAAAGAAAGAAATTCCCAAGTCAGTGGTATGCCAAGAGCTTTTGGCACCCGGGATAGACTTAATTTTTGTCCCCCTGCTTGGCACACTACTGATCTAAGTGTTTTTTAATAACAGCTTTGCTAAAGGAATTTTTCTTCTTCCTTAAACCCTAGTGCAGTGTAAGCAAGAAAGTAAAATAAGGATAAACAAATTTCCCTAAAATCCTACATGTACAAGGAATGTTGAACAAACTTTTCTTCCTTTGCACATTTGAAACAAGGTCAAGTTCAATGGAGTTTGGTGTGCTGTTAGTAGGCATTTATTCCAGTCTCACTGGTGCTTCATTTTATCTGGGGCTGATCCATCACTGAGAAATCATAAAGTTGAGATCATTCTTTTAGAAACCAGAAAGTACACAAGCTTCTAAAAATTCTCAGTGTGTTTTTGGCACTTCCCCTTTATTGATAAACTAGCTGAAGTGCCCGTTCTTTGCACGGGTTTGGAGATTGTTAAAACAACTGACACGAATGAAACAAAATTATATATTTGTCTGCTTGTCTCAGCAAATGTTTGGCTCATAAATTTATACCTTCGCCTCTGATTACATATTTCATGTTTTTGAAACTATCGTGATCATATTATTTTTTTCTGTCAAAGTTTCCCATTTAACTTACTAATACATTTTTAAATGCATTATGTAAAAACAAAGTCAATGAGTGGCTAATTTCATTTCAAATTTCAACATTACCATTACCATAGCAACAGTATCCATTGTTGTTACTTAAGTTGTTAAATGCTACATTCAAACAAAACTTAACTAATTTTTAAAGTTATTAAGATTCAGAAAATAAAAATGCATGTATATATGAAACAAACAAAACATTAATCTTTAAAAATACTCTGATTTAAAGAGCTATTTTATCTATTTTGCAATTCATTTCTTTCTCATATGTGGCAACAAATCTTTTGAATCACCCAGAGCTGCACATGCACACTATGTGTTTTCCCCTTATTACATGCAGTGACATCTGGTACCGTCAACAGAATCTATGACATTTTGAAAATTTTCTGCTCGAAAAATGAATACATCATTCTACTTGAATCCATAGCTTATCTAATTTCATTTTTTACTTTCAATTTTAATATAGCAACAACAGATTTGTTGCCACTGAATGCTAAATTCAACAATTAAATGGGAAAAAAAAATCATGTACTATCATCTGTTGAAGTCTAAGCTGGTTGTATAATTAATGTAGGTGCAAATCTTGGCAATCATTTGATGCTAGAAAATTTGCATTTTTGGAGGGGAATTTTTACTGCAGTGTTACTGCAATATAAATCTAGGGGGAGTGGGGATTAAAGTCAATCAAATTGTAGGCTCAGTTTCAATTATAATTTAAATATCAAATTGTAAGCTTAGAAGAGTCCCATTTCAGGGGGGGGGGAGACTTCTCAGCTCCCCCCTCTGGATACACCCCTGAGAGGGAACCTTGGCTCATTGTGTAATTGTGTGTGGAGGGAACCATGTTGTTGTATAAAGTTAACCCGCGGGCGCATCTAGTCTGTCCAAAAATGCTAATTTTTGTCGAATATCTACATGTAAATTCTATATTTTAATGTGTAATTAAAAAAGTTACTATAAAGATTAAAAATTTGCTCTGTAAGTGACATTTTTTTACAAGTTATTTATAGTTAAAGTCAATCAAATTTTACAGTAAGAATGGACTTCCCCAACCATACCCGAGCCCTCTCATGTGAAAGCTATAGTGAGTTTTGTGAGCAAATCTAATTTTTCAGAATCCATACCTAAAATTGTGCCATAGCTCATTAAATTTGCTAGTTTTTTACAAAATATCATGATGCCAAAAACAATCTTTGAAAACTGTTTCATACTTGGAAGTGTCTATATTTGGCAAGGTGTCGTCAAACCATGATGTTAGCAAATGAAAATTTTAAAGATCCTTAACTCACACTAATTAACTGTTTTATTTGCAACATATAAAATAGAGACCAATTTTAAATGAGAGAGAGAAGGAGGGAGAGGGGAGAGAGAGAATTTAAATTGGTTTATAGATATTTCTCATTTTAGATTAATAAATTAGAAATCTGGGGATTTTAGGTAATACTTTTTTTTTCAAATATGATATCAATAAAAGGGCACATTTATTTATTTATTTATTTTTTCCTTGGAGGAGATGTTTATAGCTCTTTTTTTATTTGATCTCATTGGGACAAAAAGTTCAAATAACTTTGAACAAATATTATATCTTGGTATACGTTAGTTATTCCCATTATTGCAGTAACACTGCAGTAAAAATTCCCCTCCTACAGTTAGCATTGTATATCTGCACTGAAAGCAGCCTGACAGCATGAAAATTTCATTGCATCTTTGCAGTGGTAAGCGGTGTGTATTAAATTATGCCTGGTTTGTCTTGTTCTTCTGCTTGTGCTAGCCCTAAAACCAACCCAAAAGGTTTTTTTTTTTTTTTTTTTTTAATGACTTAAATACTGAATTTTGGCGATTCAGGTCAAATTAATTTCTTTTTTACCCAATTTAACCTAAGATATGAATTTGAGTAACTTTCTTTTATTTGTCCTTTATACAAGTCTACACTGTTGAACTTATCACCTTGAATATTTACATAGATATAATCTAGCAAAGGAATGGACTGTAGGAAGGTAGGGCCCTCCTAAATTTTGATTTTTGCTGATTGGATGTCAATAACCATGCCTTTTGTAAAAAATGCTACCTTTTCCACATTGTCAGATCTTTCTGGGACTTTTTTCTGGCTACGTACCTGTATATTGTAGGTATACAGAAAATTTTTGAAAATTCTGCCTATTCTGTCCCAGAAGACCAAAATACTTCTTACATCTCCCTTCTTAACTGCTGATCATAACGGAAGGGGGGAGATCTGTAATTGTTTCTCACTAAATTTATAATCTTCAGATTAAACTGTTTTCTTATAATGTTTAGTATTTATAGAATACCATAACATATTTTCTTCAATTTAAATACCCTCTGTGTCTTTCAAGCGTTTGACCACCCAACTGAATTCGGTTGTAATTGATACTTCCCTATTTACTTGAGGTCTTGGACCACCTCTGAAAGTTCCCTCGAACTAATGAACTCACGGTGAAAAAAATTAATTACTTGACGATACGTACCGTAACATGGAGTTACGACCTCAATAAATCTGGTCTTTCATCGTCTATTCATCACCTCCCTTCCCTGTTTTTAATTAACTAAGCGATTAGCTCAGCATCCTGGTTTATTCCGCCATCTCCAGCTATTCGAGTTTTAAAGATGTTTGCTTAATCACGCCACAAATTTTAATTAGCTATGGTTTGATAAGAAACCGATTTAAATATGTTAGTTGTTGGATGAAGGTTAAGTTTACGGCATAAATGTAATCGAAAAACTTAGTGCGCGGAATAATTGCACGTAATGAAATTAATTATCCATTTTAATTGACATTGATATGTCATTTAAAAACTGCGCATGCAGTTAAGGAATAATAGAAATATTTTTAGTTATATTTATTTTATTCTTATTTTTATTTCCCAATACATTAATCTTCAGTATATCAATGTGTATTTGTTTTATTACTTATTGTCTAAAGTTGGTAAAGCTTACATTGGAATATGTATATACACACACACACATATACAGTGGCATAGCTGCGGAGGAGGATGGGGGGGCTATAATCCCCCATGAGGAATTTTTTGGTCATGCAAATTGTATTTTCTTCACACACACACACACAAAAAAAAAAAATGTATATAACGTTATAAGGAATCATATATATACATGAATATATGAGTTGCAGTAGGCGTAACACCCCCCCCCCCCCGTGAAAAATATCTCAACACACGCCACATGTTTATATTTAACACTGAGGTCTCAGCTATTTCGACTACATACTTCCTTGCAGACTGAAGTTTTTGGATACTTCTAATGATTTTTTTTTTTTTTTTTTTAATTCTTGGAATATATTTTGGGTATATTTTTTTTACTTATAAAACTACAAATTGTTCTAATTCATCATTAAGGAACTATTTAGATGTACTAACAATCAATATTTTAGGAGGGGGGAGAGCAAAAGGTGAAAAACGCTGAATTTCTCATTTAAAAAAAAAAACTTTTTATTATTAGCATCCAATTAAAAAAGCTTCAAAATTTCGGGAGGGCAGCCCATCCCCTGGCTACGTCCTTTGCTATAGCTTTTGGAAAATCCTGCAGTTTGTTTTTTTCCTCATTAAACTAAACATGATAGTATTCATGTATTTGTAAGTTAAAATCAGGGCTTAATTTGCATCGGAAAGTATGGGAGCTTCTGTAAGTTCTTTTTCATCTGTAATTTTTTTTAATTAATTAAGAAATGTTCATAGGCTTCAGGATTGTCTCCATTACGGTTGGATAAGAGACAGATGTTTTTATTATGAGTGTAGTATATTGGGGTTTTGCGAGACTGGCTGTTCTGTTTTTCTTGTCGTGTCTATTCCTAGTTTCTATTTATACTAATTTTATTAAACTGGTTATAATTTCAGTACTAAGCAAAAATTTACTTCATTTTACTATTTAATTTTATTTTTAATTAATGCCATGATTTATAAATTGTAAATAATATAACAAATAAGAGCTCTTGCACTTTTCGGTTAGAAATTATGCCTTGGTTAACCTTTTATAGACCAATTTCAGATCCTTGCATATTTTGACTTCTGATGTGTTAGTTAAAGGATATTAGTGTATACAATTTTCACTGTGTTCCCAATTGCAAACGTTGGTCATTTGTGACTATACTTTTACATTGGTTTCAAAAACGGAATATAGTGATGGGTAGTTTCCTTCATTATTTAAAGATTTATTTTTAAATTTAAGTAAGATATGAATTAAGTTTGAAAGGGGGGGGGGGTATCAAGATAGATCTGTAAAAATTTATGAAAATGGCTAATTTTATGTTTGTTTTTTTTCGTTTGTTTCGTCTGTTTTTTTTTTATGTTTTAATTTCATGTTTCCAATTGGGAACATTAGCCTGTAAAAGATTAAAAACGTAACCGCCTATCGTAAAAATACACAAGAATAAGTGGATTTTCCTATCTCTTTTTTTATAATTGTTCATTTTTAATTTCTTGTTAAGTTACATTATTTACTTCGCTCTTAGTTGAATATTGGTTTCTCATAATTTCTGCATCTCGGTATTAAAATGTTCTGTTTATTTGTCATCTTAAATTAACCAAAAAAAAAAAAAAAAAATATTAAAAATTATAAAACTAGTGAAATTTTAGCATTGGATTTGTCCTCGATTTACTTGCTTTAACTTAATGACTCGTGGAGAGTTTTACTACAGAAAACTATTGACATTTTGTTTACATATTTTTGAAAGGCGAATTTTAAGTT
Organism: Cheiracanthium punctorium; assembly: GCA_038373885.1. Lineage (NCBI taxonomy): Eukaryota > Metazoa > Arthropoda > Arachnida > Araneae > Cheiracanthiidae > Cheiracanthium > Cheiracanthium punctorium. The sequence continues at coordinate 213,219 of JAWZYV010011626.1, forward strand.
TTATTATATGAACGGGTTAACGAAACTTTCTGTTGCGTTTACCATTCATCATATTAGTATCCGAACATTTTCTGTTAATGATCGCAATGTAATTGTATCTTTATATTATTTTGTGTTTTCAGTATTTAGGGTTAATCATTGTAAATGACATAAAATATAAAATTTTATACCTTTAATATAAAATTTATTACCTCTTATGTGTACTGTTAATATATCGTTTTGAATGGCAGCTTCATTGTTCTATTTCTATTTTTAATGCAAAACTTGTCTTTTGTTGCCATCATTTGTGGTTTGCTACTCTTGTAAACAACATTCTTGCAGCGCAACGTTGCTTTTTCCTTACCCAAGCATGAAACTCATCCTCTTCAGAGTCCGAAAACCTATTCTTCTCATAAGTTCGGTCAGACGTAAAGGTCGCTCGAAGACAGCTGCTCACCTGATGTCTACGCAGGATTGTAGCCCCCCCCCCTCCCCTTTCCCCGACAAAATATTAAAAAAATGGACCACACACCAGGTTGAAGACCGCCCCCAGTTTTAAGGCCCTGGATTGATAGAGTGGATAGACGATAGAGATTGATCTTGACGGACCAAAAAGTCCAGCCCGCCTCACGATTCTCAAATCTCGTTAGATAGATGATGTTACCACTGCAAGATATTTTGTTGGTATAGCATATTCGTTTTCAAAAAATTTCAGATGTGAAGACTCGACGGTCTATTAATTACTGAATGCTTGCTTTTGTTCTTGTTTGCTGTGAGTAGGTGAATGAAAGTGGAAACTGGTTACGTCAATTTTTTTCTCTGTAAACATTTTGCACATGTGTCAATTTAATTATAAATCGGGCATCTCCCCCTTTTATTACAACATTATGTTTTAAAGATTCTCACGTATTCTGTTTTTATATTTATGAATACGAGTGTTTTAAGGTCTTTTTCTCTTGTCGCAAAATCTATAAGCATTCCTATATCTATGGTGAGGCAGACAATATTTTTTTGCGTCACAAGAGTCTCGTTTGATGTCAACCGACGTTAATGAATTGTGTGGATAATTCTCCTGTCTCCATTGTTTCGCATTAACTCTTCTGATATCTCATAATATGTGTGTATTCAATATTGTATACTTAGTTAAATTAAAAAATAGCTATACACTATTTTCTTATCTGAGAATTTTCTCCCCGATTGGTTATAAATTAATTTTTCATAGAATTGATGTTCAATTTGTGAATTTATTCAACAGTTATGTAGAATGTATTTTGCTTTGCACTCATGTATATAGTATTTGTGTGCATTTAATTTTATCCAAAGGAGGCTATTGTTTTATTTTTAATATTAATTTTGTGGGGAAATCAATACAGTGAATTTTTGTCTTTTTAAGGGGCACATACACTCTCAAGTAATATACAACAAATACATAATACCAAAAAAAAAAAAACCATTGATTTCTCACTAACCCTTTGCACAGTAAAACCAAGGAATCTACCCTCCACCAATAAGTCTTTAAACAACTGTTTTCATCTCTATCCCGCTTTCAAAGAGTCGTAGGAGGAGGCCTAGAGGAGAAGAGATAAGCAGAGCCCGACTAAGACATTCGGAGGCCCTAGGCCCGGCACTTTTGCAGGGCCCCTGTGCGGTCATCTCTTATTGCTCATACCACTTATAATCATAAGATACAGTATTTCTTTGCAATTTCATACATAAAGGGGGGGGGGGAGGTGCTATAACTTCAAAGTCTCCAGTAAGTTTTAACTTAAAGTTTACAAATTTTTAGCTTTTAATGTAGAAGTTATGCTTGTGAATCAAATGGCATCACATCAGTGAATACTCCATGGCGGAATTCTTGGGATCTTAACATGACGCACGCTCGTTTTATCCCAAATATAGCGTAAACAAACCCTTTTGCTCAGCGGTATGTGCTGTCAAAGTACATCTCTTTATCTATTTTCATTAGTGTTAAAAATTTAGCATAACTTATTTCTTTTAGGAATAGAACTTAAACTATTTTAATAATTTTGGGGGCCCTAGGCCATGGCCTTGTTGGCCTGCGCAGTAATCAGGGCTTGGAGATAAGGGATTCTTGTGATGGGCTAAACGAGGTGAAACCAGTTTTAAGAAGTAATTAGGACAGTCGTTAACTAATAACTGAGACCAGTTGTAACAACCACCGAATGGCTGGGAGAATTTAGACGAGCGTTATAAAGGAAACTCGCCATAACGAAACCATGACCATGATGTCTTTCAGTAGCAGTCGTTCCAATGAAGGTCCGCTGTGTCATATGTCTACATAAAGCTTTCAAACTATATTGTTTTATCATGGGGTTGTGTTGTAAATTGTTATTAAAAAAATATTTGAACTCATAATTCTGCAATGTTGAAATTTTGCAATGTTCTTAATTTTTTTTATTTTATTATTATTTTTTTTTTTTATTGGGTTTCCACGTTTAGTTACAGCTTAAATTACTTGAAATAACTAAGATGTTTAGTATCAACTTTGCGAAATAAGATCAGTAGTCCAATGTATGTCTAAATTTTTCTAAATAATTACTTATTGTAAGCGACTGGTTTTATAACAATTACATTGTTTAATATATATATATAATTTTTATAAGATGGAAATTTTCAAATAATCAGGCAAGTCTTTTGTCACATAAAAAATGCCTTACATAAAAATGTCTTTCGCAGTTTCTGGAAGTCCTGAAGTTTGACACCCGTGAAGTTCTGGAAAAGCACGCTGATAAAAAATTTTAACCGATTATAGAGATATGTAAATATTAATAAGCTCTTTTTGTATTGGTCTAGGAGTTCGATTAGTCATATTTTTCTTTTATATGCTCTGGAATTTTGACTTTTATTTATTTAAAACTTCATTTTTGGTATTGCAATTTATGCAGATATGTCAGGTACGTTAATTACCATGAATAAAAATAAATAAATATATGTACCATGTTTTTCTAGAATCCTAATAGATGAATAAATGAAGAAAGAGAAAATTATGAATATTTATTGGAATTCCTTTACTTTCACTACGTACAATAATGAACCATGTTCGCCGAATAATAATGCTAATTAATAATACCTGTAATTAATACTTGATCTTATCTGGTAGACTCTGCATTTGTGTCATCCATCATTTGATATTCCAGCACCACATACGTGCTAAATCCTATCTCAGTGTGATGAAATTCATGTATGCACATAGTGTTGCACAAATTAATTGCTTATATGCGCACACGCCTGTTTAAATCTCTGTAGCTAGATAATAAATTTATTAAGGCTAATCACTGGGTAGGTTCCATCATCGCTTGAATCAGTATGGCTGCAGACTGCCTCCTAGGCAGTATCTGTCACTGGATTTCAACAGGCAACGCCTATAGTTGCCTTGAATTTCGTTTAACCAGATGCTTGTTGAGTAGTTTGTTGTTATTGTAAATTATATGACTGTTTCGTTTGTATTAAACTGAGTTAATGTGTCATCGTTTTATATGTCAATTGGGGTTTGTTTAATCATTTAAGAAATTTTATGGCTGGTTTTTAATAAATAAAAAAAATTCCCAAGATTGATACTTTCGAATTATCTTATGCAATAATTAATCGTGTGAAAATGCACGAGATTAATAGATTTGTGGTAGCAATTTGATCTCAACATTAAAAATGATCATACGTTTGCTATTTTTCATCCTTCAGGAAACTTCTTTTATAAATGCTTAGTCCAAGGTGGAAAAATAGTTTTTTGAAAATTTTTTTCTCCGAAGAATGATATATGTATTGAAATTATTATTGTTTTTGCCATTAATTTACTGTGGACAGCGTGTGTGACTAATTTTTATGTTGATCAAAAGTTACTGAGCATTAATAATGATATAAAATAACTTTGAATTTTATATAATTATTGATGCACAGAATTATTGTTCAATCTTTCACTGAAATAATTTCATTCTGATATAATTTAGACCAGGATTCGCATGTTTTTCAGAGTGGGAAAAACCGTCTTGCCAATAATAAGTTTTGCCAATGCAGAAATATTTATTAACCGACGAAAAACGGAGGAGGTTCTCAAGTCGACGCGTATATATATATATATATATATATATATTTATGTATGACCACGCATAACTTTTTACAGAGTAATCCGATTTTGATAATTCTTTTTTTATTGGAAAGGGTATACCCCGAAGTTGGTCCCATATAGATTTGGAAAAAAAATTCCAACCCTAAGGGTAGGAAAACAGGGGATGATTGATTTTTCACTCACTGATTGTAATGTATGAACACGCATAAAATATGACTTTTAAATAGCTATTTTAAATGCCAGCTCGTTTAGTGATCTTTTTCCTTTTCCTCGTGAAAATTCAATATTCCTTAAATTTTATAGTTTTCATAAAATAAAATAGGAGCTCTAACGAGGCATATAAGTTCTTGAATCGATATTTGTTTGATGCTATTACCAGAAGAGTTGATTTTTTTTAAATGGACGGTGTCCGTGTGACGTCATTTTTCAGGCAACACGTAACCTCCAACCAATCAACTTAAAATGTAGTTTCAGTTGACACTCAATGTTTCAATCTGATTAGTTCAAATTTGTATTCCACCGACACGTGATTGAAATAGCATAGTATCGATATCGTCCATTGCAAGGGATATAGGCGACGTTTTTACGTCACCGTTTAAAATTGCACATCAAACCACCTATACACCTTCGTTCACAGTACACAGCAAATACATTTTGTATGTGCTGTGTACATTTTGTTTTCGCTTGTTAAAACGATTCTTTTAAGATTTTTTGTAGTTCTGAATTTACATACATATGCATCGATGCTTTAATTTTAAATAAATCATGTTAACGCATGCGAATGTGTAAATCCCACGCACACATTTTGTTTTTGTTTGCCGTTTCGCAAAAGAGTATTTGAATGTTATTAAAATTTCCGAAGTTCAATTTATTAATTTTTTTTTCGAAATTCATACAGCTAAAAAGAACTGGTCTATGTGCCGTATCCGGTGCTGTTTACATTTTGATGTTCATTTACTGTTGGTTCTGGCGCCATCGTGGGCGATGTACGTTTTTTTTTTTTTTTTTTTTTAAGTATGATAATGCGTCAAATATTGCAAATTGGAAATTTCAAAACTGTTGAAAGATCCGAAATTTCTTGAATTTTCGAGCATGCGTAATAGTTATTTTTTAATTCTAGCTACTGTGTGACGTACACAGATGAATGTATAGAATTCGCTTACTCAATTTGACGTCAGTAAGCTGTTAATTTGCGTTTATAGCCACAAAAAATTATAAAATAAAAACTTTTTAGCAAAAAAATTAAACCGCCGAAAAACTCAAAAGCAAAAAATAATAAACCTTTTCTTAATTACCCTTAATAACTAAGTTCTTAAACTAATGTAAGTATACCTAAGTAATTTTGAGTCGGTGCCAAACAACCAATGAACAAAGATCCCTAAATTACCTTAAATTTAAAGAAATAACCAAATCAGATTGACATTGCAACGTGAAATCTCCGGCGATAAACATTAACATTCCAAAATATGCGCACTCCTCACGTCTCTCACGATCAACGAGCTTTCGCAGAAATGCAGAGAGGTCTACTTTGTAATACACAACTCAAAATCTGTGTGTGAACAATAAATTACTCCTATTAATAATAGAGATTTAGGCAATTGTGTGATCTTTGTTCATTGGTTGTTTGGCACCGACTCAAAATTACTTAGGTATACTTACATTAGTTTAAGAACTTAGTTATTAAGGTTAATTATGAAAAGGTTTATTATTTTTTGCTTTTGAGTTTTTCGGCGGTTTAATTTTTTTTGTTAAAAAGTTTTTATTGCACTTTAGAAAAAAATGATTAATATATATATATATATATATATACATAATATAAATTTTTAAATGTCATTCAGTAATTTCTGCATAGTTTAATTCTTGTTGATTTAGCATATCATATTGTAGAAATAAACCAGTTTCCTAAGAATGTATTAAACGGATATTTTTAATTTCAGATTGTATTAAATAAAAAGATGAAATAAAGAAATAAAGAGAGAGAGTGAGGTGGGGGGGGGGACTTTCCATATAGCTTAACTTTAGTATTTACTGGTCAGAATTTTGAGGTGTGCAGTTAATGAGCAGAAATTATTAGAAATGTCACAAGAACAGAAGTAGTTTTTAGATAGAGAATTGAATTAAATTGATAAAAAGATATAATATCGTTTCTCTTCTGCAAAAGGAAAAAAAGGATAGTCCCGCTTTCTGAAAAATGCTTCTCTGAATTTAAGTTTGACATTCATAATTTTCAGATTGCTATTTTAATTTTCAACAGTCGCAACAATAAAATTATTGTAAGATATCTAAAATCTACAAGTGTTTTTTTTTTTTTTTTTTTTTTTTTTTTTTTAAAGCTCTTCTAGTTTTCTCAATGCAACTTCTACTATAAGAATCTACTAAAATTATAAATCATATAGATGTAGAAAATATGTTTCAGTGTTTAAAATATGCAGAATATTTTAATTATATTCAATTTATACAATTTAACATAAAACTATTAGGACCAATGAATAATGCAAGAAGTTTATACAGATATCATTATAATAACGTAATATTTCATAATTAATTAATTTTTTCTGTTTTTACATTTTTGCAGCCCCCCCCTTTTTTCCCAGTATTTGCTATTGTTCTGTCATAAAATTTGCATGTAAATTGCTAAACCGTAATTTGAACTAATCCTATCCAATTTTAAATTTTGTTTACAGAGCCACAAAATTTTATAAAGCTACAAATATACCCTTAGGATATCAGTATCTGTTTCATGGTATGAAAAAAAGTATCGTGGTTATTCGCGTAATAGTCGCAGTTTTTTTGCCAATTTTTCATGGTGAAAGTTTAGGTGCGAGTATTATGCGGGGGAAAATCTACAATATAATATAATAACTCTAAAGCTATTTTTTCTGCTACAGAACGGGGTTGCGACTACTACGCGAGTAAACACGGTATAACACTATTACTCACTCTATTCGATAAATATCTCTAACTATCGTAAGTATGGCTGAGTAAATAAGTCGATTAGATTGATTGATCGCAAAAAATATTCCATCTTTTAATACTGTTAATTATAATTTATTTTAAAAAAATCCTTCAAAACTATTTTGAGTGAAAACAATCATGAACCGAACCACCCACACACCCCCTTCCCTATGATTTTATTTAAATATTCATATAATAGTTTATTGCGGATATTTTCACAATAGCTGCTTCCGTTCGCTCCCAACGCTGTAACGCCTACGTGTGGAAAATAGCCCCTCATTTACTTTTTAGAGGCGTTCAGCCTTGGTTAAAAAATACTAGGGAAATTATACCCCTCTGTGATCCAACGTGGGTGAAGCAGGCTCACCATATGATTGGCAGTGAGTGACAAAACAGAGTCCACTGCTATTAGACATCGTCACTGAACCTCTAACAACCCACTGCCTCGGTATGTCTATGTACGGAGTTCTTCATCCATAACTAATGATCAGGTACCCAGCTTCTTCCGTGCCAAACTGGCAATTTTTCCCTTCACCAGGTTGTCGTAAGGCACATGCAACTCATGTTTACGTTTTTAAGGATCTCTTTAACTCCAGTTATCTGAATAAATTTATTTATTTTTGGCGGGAGGTAGTTCTTTCTGTTGTTTTGATTTTTTTTTCTTCTGTTGGTGGAATGCGGTGAAGGTCTTTATGATGCCCAGTAGCAATGCTTTTTTATTTTATTTTTATTTATTTATTTATTTTTTTATTTTTTCCATTGCGAGCTAGTATTGAATGAACCAGCAATTTGCAAAAGAACTTTACTTTTGTCCGACATTATATTATAGTTTTATAGCAAAATCAGTTTTCACCCCCCCCCACCCCCACCCCCAATTTTTGAATAGTAGTTTATTGTGCGAACAGTAGTAGTTTTCTTTTCTTCAAATCATTACTGTCATTCTTCCATTTTAATAATAATGGGATCTAAACCTCTGTTCTTTTCCTAATTATTCCTTAGATGCCCAATCCCTGAGATTTTCTCTTTTAAGCCACGGTTTGCTTAAAAGTTGTTTTAAAACATTCAACTGAAAATGGTACTTATTTAACATTTTATTGATCTTAAATAAAATTTTATTGACATTCAGGCAGTATTTGTTAAAAAGTGGGTAGCACCTACTGTTGATGTAGAATTTTTATGTTTGATGGTGCTGTTTTGCAATAACATTATTGTGTATACTTTAAAATTATTTATTAGTTATCAAGATAGAAGTCTTGTAGGTTAACTTTTTTCTCTCTCGACACGTTTATCACATTTCTAACAAGTTTTTCTAGATGATTTATTGACTTATAGTTTCCACCTTAAAACCCTAAAACCGGTAATTTCATTGTTCTACAAAACTTTGCTACTTTCACAATGCATGTTAAATTAAATCGATTTCTTTTTTTTTTTTTTTTTTTTTGAGGACTTAGAGAATTTCCTTTTGATACGTATTTATGAAGTTTTACCTGCCTTTTTTATTATTATTACACTTTCATTATTTACAAAAGAGAAATTGAAAGGTTTAAGTTATAAAGAAAAAAATCAACCAAGCTTGTCGAGTTTGTATTCATTAGTAGTATTTTTGAATTCAAAATAAGAGCAACGTGATCATTTGGACATGAAACTTGAGACAAGAAATTTTAACTCACAACCCCCTCCTCCAATGAGTTGCATATACTGACGGTATAAGATATCACGTGTACCTTTTTAAGAAATGCAGTGACCGCCGCTTAATTGGATCACGTTCGTACCATCCATTTTTGATCCAATAAAAAGGCTGATTCAAAAAAGCGGCGGCTTTGATTGAGGCTTTGAAAAGAGTGGTTCCGTTCCGTTCTCCGTGATTTGATTTAATAAAGCGGCTGATCCAATTGAGCGGCGGCCACTAGTAAGATATTCAAAATGATAAGATCTCAAAGCTACATTTTTTTAACGTTATCCGATGTTGTCGCTTGTAAATTGATGTATTTTTTAACCATTTAGTTTGTAGATGATATCCTTTAGCCTGCACGATTACGTCATATTTTGTTGCAAAACAAAAATAATAAAGCAAAACCCCGTGTGTATACCCAATATTATCTAGCTGTTTCTCTCTGTTACTCATATTGATTATATTCTGTTGATTTTTAACACAGTTCGCTTTAAATAATTTCTGAGTTACTGCAGCTAATTTTGTTCATGATGCTGCATATTGCACTGCTGGCATTTGGGAGGAGGGGGGGGGGGGAGAGAAAGAAAAGTTTTTTTTTTTTTAATTTTAAAAAAAAATATAATTCCAACTGTTGTGATTATTGTCTTTCACTGTGTCTGTTGGTATCATCGATCTCGCCCGCGTGTATGTTCTGTTCTCAGCGTATGAAAAATCAACAAAAAAAGGAAACTTTGTATTAACAGGTGAAGCTCTCTTTGTATTTTCTCAGCAGGTAGCTTACATTTACTTTAGATATTATTTGATTTTTTGCGCCATTTCTCAAACTTTCTCCACTCTCCAAGTTGGTGTTCCAGCGAAATAATTTTTTCTTCAATTAATGCACATTCGCAGAACTATTTAAATAAATTTAAGAATTATAAATTAACGTCATCGTTAAATTGTTACGGTGTGCAGAAGTTTTGTTTTGGTGAAATTTCGTTTTCCGAGTGAATGACCGACACTTGAGGCCAGATCTTTATAATGAATAATTATGAATGCACTTTTTTAAGTGATAGAGGATGTTAGTTGCATTTCTAACCCACCCCCTCCCTTCCCTTCACGACGGCTTTTCGTTTGTTAAAGGAATGTCATATTTAGTGAATTTTTCGTTGGTTTGCTAATCTATTTACGAGTTATCTGAAGATCGAATCAACATTTTTTTTCTAATTTCCGTATTAATCCTGTCAATTTTTAAAATAAAGGTTTGTTAGATTTCACTGTATTGCTTTAATTGGAAGAAAATAGCCCCAAGTAAAAGTTTAGCAATGTTTGCTTTCAATTTATTAAAATAACAATTTTCAACCTCTTTTAAGCTCAATATGTTTGCATTTTCGCCTGTATGCGAGAGGAAGTTGAACTACTTTTTAACCGTGTACCGATAGACATTCACTCCCGCTATTGTCATAATGAAAAGGGGGCAAAAATAATTACATGTGTTGATACTCTTTACAACGTTAAATGATTTATAAATAAGGCTCTTTTCAAGCTTTTTCAATGTGATTTTATGCATTTCTATTTTTGTTCATCGTGTTTGAGAGAAAGGCTTTGCTGGCCGTGTTGCGGATGCTCAGCTGTTGTCAAAATGAGAAAAGAGGGGGGGGGGGGTTAGTAAAACACAATATATATATATATATATATATATATATATATATATATATATATATATATATATATATATATACATATATATACATATATATATACATATATATATATATATATATCGCGTGCCCTTGTGTGTTGATGTTCTTCTCACCGCTAAATAAATCTCGTTTACCTGTTCTGTTCCCCCTCCTCACTCATTTCTGCTCTGTGTGACGCCCCTGCTATTGCGTGTAGCCTGCGTGAACCGTGTGGTTTGTATAGCAATCAATACCGGCGCTTCCCGTTGACGATCCGTGACCCCACATTTCATTGTGGGGAAACTCCTGAAAAGTGTGGGCATAGGTGGTAGTGCTTTGTGTGTGTTATAATTGTTCTTTGTTTTAAAACAAAAATGAATAGAGTTGACGCATTGATTAAATCGTTAAATGTTCCTAAGTTTCCAACATATATATTGATGAGATTGTGCGTGTAAGAAACTTTATACGTGACCGTTTCTGTTTTGTTTTGAAAGTTTTTTTCCAAATTAATTAATTAATTATTCTTTATTTGTTTTGCTTAGTCGTTTGTTTCGTTCTGTTTCCAGTGCACAGTATCTAAAATGAGAATTGTTTTATAAATATCACACAAGGATTGCTCAGATACACTACTACAGCGAAACGTCTGTAAATTGGACACCTGTAGTTTCCTCTAAAAGCGTCCGACTTATAGAGGTATATTTCTATATTATAGACACGTTCCGTTCCCCCAGAAAAGCGTTCAAGTTATGGGGGTGTCCAATTTGGGAGGTTCTACTGTTTTGGGGTAAATTAACCCCTTCCTGCTTCCTTACCACACACACATACACACAAAAGATTCCCACATCCTTTTTTTTATGTGACTAAAATAAATCATTGTTTAAATGTAACTATGGTTACTTGGCATGAATGTATTTGTTGTCTCCAGTGGCGTAGCCAGAAATTTTTCATGGGGGGGGGTTACGACTACCGCAACTCATATATATATATATATATACGAGTATACGTGTGTGTGATGAGGGAGTGAAGGATACAGCACATTTTTTATGGCAAAAACTTCCTCATGGGGTGGGTTGTGACCCCCCCCTAACACACACACCCCTTGTCTACTCCACTGGTTTCTCCAATATGACTATTCACGCTATTATCTGACATAAAAAAGATTAAAAGTTTTTCATCGTTCTAACGAAATGGTACAGAAATCTAGCAATTTGTTGTGCAGGATTGTTCGGGTCCCTGCTAAAAGGCGATCATAGAAAAAAAGATGGTGGCTTTAACAAGTTGAGACAAAGATTCAATGTCATTGTTTCTTAGCAAAGCTATTTGGTATCATTATATATTGCAAGTGAGGCATCATTTTGATATCACGAAATTTAAAACGCATAAGAAATTCGATATTTTAAGACGTAATGAAAATTAATAATAAAATAATAATAAAATTACTTCTAAGTCAAAATAACTTCTTAAAATTACTTTTAAGTCGAAAGTAATTTTATTCCGTAATGTATGCACGGTTTGTTCCTGATTTGCTCCAGCTTTATGGTGCAATTTCAAGAAAATGAATTAAAAGAGGAAACTTTGCGAATGTGTTTTTTTCTTTTGCATACAATATGGAAAAGACACAGTTATTGCGGGAACAGGTCAATTCCGCCGAGAATTTCCCCCCGTGATTCCACCCGTAGGACAATTCCGCCGCGCCATTTTGTCATGAACTGACCCTTACAGGACAATTCCGCCTCGCTATTTTCTTGAGACAAGAAAGGGAGTTTGAATAGCACGTTTATATTTGGCGATTCATCCAGCACTTGTTGACGACGACGGAATATCCAGTGGCATAACGAGGGGGGGGGGGGGTTGGGTGTCAGAACCCCCCCTAAAATTTAGCTGAGTTCTATTATTGACATGAAGAATGCTATCCATAATGTAGATTATCCGTTGCATCAGTGCCTAACCCCCCCCCTTAAAACTTTTTTCTGGCTACGCTACTGGGAATATCAATATTCCCACGGGTGCATATGCTATAAATTAGTGAACCTATTGATAATTTTCTCGACTCATAATTTCTCTGCCTTCAGAGATTAATTTCCGATGTTGTTCCGACAGCGATAGTTTTTGTCTGTGTGCCCAATCCAATCAGAAGGGGCACAAGAGGGATTCCTGATTAGCAGAGAGGTTCCACCAAATGCAGCATACATGCTTGATATTCTTTTTATTAATGTTGGTATATATACGATTGTAATTTGTATCATCATAAGATCATTACTACTTGATGACTGTGTGGCGGCCTGATTGGGTGTAAATTTTTCTGCAATGAATGTTGAACTCTGCACCACCGAGGGAGGAAAAGATCTTGTTATTGTTGACGGTATTACTTACTATAAAAAAGGAATACTGAAAAACGGTGAACTTGTGTGGCAGTGCAGTAAAGAAAAGAAATGCATTGCAAAAGTGTATACACTTGCGGAAAATACTTTTATCGAACAAAATCTCCCTTTTGAACCGATCCATTTTGTGGTAGATTCGAGATAGCTATTCACAACGTTATACGTGTAACATGGCCCAATGCTAATGTTCAAGGATGCAAATTTTACTTAGGTCAGGCCTAGATCCTTTTCCTCATAGCTTTCAAAATATCCTATTTGTAGTCAAAGACCAAATAAATATCGCCAACTCCTCGGCGCCAAAAGAAACACTGTCTGTAACCCCCTTCGGCGGAATTGCCTCTCGAAAAAAAAAAAAAAAAACACCCGAAAAGGAATCGGCGGAATTGTCCTGGAAATGAGGCGGAAATTTTTCGGCGGAATCGTCCTACACTGCGGCGGAATTGGTTAGTGACCGTTATCGCCATAGTGACGAATATTTATTTCATTATGAACTTACATAAAAGAAAAGTTCTTTCTAACAGTGAATTTATTCTCTTTTTCCTTCTGTAATTGTAGTTTTATAAACTCATTTCCACTCAACCCAGATGGTCTGAGTTAAATTTTTGAACTCAAAGCTAGATGTTTTAAGCTACATTGGAACAAGTCAAAGTTCTTTGTTTAGAATGTGAATGAATATGCCGTGGGACATGCTAGTAAATTCGAGATAATCAGCTGTGTGTTAAATAATTGAAACCCAATTTGAGTTATAGTGCTCAAGCTTTTATAGGCAAAACCTGTTTCGTTTACAAATGTATCCATTAATAATTTCTTTCTAGTATAAATTTTTAACCATCCGATTTACAAGTTTGCTACAGAAATCTTCGTTCCTGATTGGAACTGTGAGCAACGTCGAAGAACAGTTTTACAGGCATTCGAATTTCTTAAACCATAATTTTATCTAAATTATACTATGATTTTGTATTTAAAATGCTCTGGAAGTACTCTTTCAGATTTTCTTTAGTAATGTTTCTTAATACACAAAAATATGTTTTTATCGAAGGGATTGTCGAATGATAAATCTACTGAAGATTTTTTCCCTCTTTAAAGTGTGAATTTAATATATTATTTAAATCATTCTCAGATAACTATTTTATTAGATTTTCTTTTAGATTGCTATATTAAAGTACGGTTTTGTTATTTTGTGCATGTCATTTTGACCTTGTTTTTGCAGTGCGTGTGAATAATGCTTTAGTATTAGAAGCAGTGGTGGATCCAGAAAAGTTTCACTGGAGAGGTGATAAGTATAACGAAACGTTTTATCCAAAATGGGTCTCATGAAACTTTTTATTTTTAATCTTGTATGTAAAATAACCAATCATGAAATTTTTCATTTCATTATTTTTGCTTTGTTTGTGGGTCTCCCAAATTTTACAGTAATGTTCATTTATTTATCCGATTTAAGTACTTTTTATCGTCTGAGCTATGCGTCAGAGAAAGTGTTAACCAACAAATTGAATATATAATCAGTTAAACTTTTTTTGCTGGTAGTTGGTACTTTTTCTTAATTGCTGCTAACTGTTTTACCTTATTTTGGTTGTGCATATTACCCATATCCATGTATATATATAATTGCAAATTTTTGGACTAAAAATTATTATTCCTTACCTCGTGTATCTTGGACAATTTTCGCTATTGCGTGCCTTTATTGAGTGTTTATGATTTCCTCTCGCTTCAGTGCAACTTCCGAATGATAAAATTATTTTCGCTTTATCCAGATTACACCAATTTGCAACGGATGTTAAACGGAAATTAATTCTACACCCTAAGTATCGATTTATTTTCTCCCTTTTTCATTCATGGCCGTTATTTAAGCCGCTTTGTTTTTTCAAAACGAGAAAGAAATGAGAGAGTGGTCTGGCTGCTAAAATTATATTGGAAAATTCTGTAGAAACTATGATTATTGGGTTCACTAAATTGTGTCAGTTATCGTCTTAAGAGTCCTCTGTAGTCGGCTTGCGGAGATTCAAGTCCCAATGCTTTGCTATGGAGAAAAGTGCCTTAACGCCTAATCATTTTTCTCAGAAAGTATTAGGTATTTTTAAATGAAATTTTCCTTGTGTGAATCTTGAGAACTATTCGCAAGGATTGCGCGAATCAGATTTGAGTTAATTTAGCCGAAAGAGATTTTATTGCAGTCTGAAAAGTAACATAAATTCTAGACTTTAATTCCGGTTCGATTTAAAATATTCAGAATAGTGTGTGAAATAACATATATATTTTTTTTTTTTCAAAAAATCGAAAATTTTGACATTTTAAAGGTAGGGAGACCCTTTTAAAAGAATAAATTATGGGTTCTTTTAAGTACTTGTTTACTGATTTATAAAAAAAAAATATTGAATGGATGATCACTGGTATTTTTTATGTTTCCTTTTTTTTCTCTCTAGTAATATCAGACATAACTTTTATTTACTAAATAATAATAGTGGTGTTTAGGCGCGGTTGGATGTATATAATTATTATATGCCTCTTATATCGTGCAATTATAGTTATCATCCGCCCCCCCCCTCTTATTTAAGGACACATGGAACACCTCGACGAGTAAAAAGAAACAGTTTTTGCGAAAGATTTAACATAATTTATTTTATTTAAAAATAGAGAAAAAAATGAAATTTCTTGTCCACTGTATATACACTCATTCTAGTCTACATATAAAGTAAAAATAATTAATTTGATTCATAAATTAGTTTTTAAGAGCTAATTAAATTTTTACATTCTCTATGAAGTTTTTTGAACAATATATCAGTTTGGTACACTTTTCTAAAAAAAAACTTTTGAGTTTATCACCTTAAAATTTAGTATGGTTGCAGAAAGCATACTATCTGAGAATATTAAGAAGCGAATTTCATTTTGGCTAAAAATAAATAAAATTCAAAATATTTTACTAAAAAATTTTAAGAATCCTGACAATTAAAGAAACAAAAAGAAACATTATTTTCAATTTTTTTTTCACTCAGATCTCAAATATTAGGTATTTTTAAAGAAACGAGTTAGTTAAGCAATTTTGGAAAGTTTCAACTTTTACCTGAAACAGATTTTTAGAAAAGTGTACCACAGCATTAAAAAAAAAAAAAAAAAAAAAAAAAACACATTTTGAGAAAAGGGCAAAAACTAAAGCTTTATTGTAGCCAAAACATTTTTATTTACTTTTTAAAAGCCATATTTTGAGTCCTTATATGCAATAAACCGACATAAATTATATATGTATGGAATCGTTTCAGTCTGCTCTATTTTTTAAGACGATAATTGAAAATTCGAAACAGTTTGTGCTGTTCCATGTGTCCTTAACTTTTGAACAATGGCCACTGCTAATTATTCACCTTTTATTGGCAACAGTTTGAATATTCTTCACTCTGTCTTCAAGCTTTCGTCCATTTTGCCTCCATTTTTTATTTCGATTACAGGACAGCCCCAACCCCACCCGGCATAGTTGCATATTTAGTAGGGATCGACCGATACCACATTTTCGCCGATGACCGATACCGATACTTTACCTATAAATTCCTTTTCAGAAATAGCCGATACCGATACTTTTAAGTTATGGTATCGGCCAATACCGATACTTTACATAATTTAATGTCATTTAAACCTACATCTGTTGGGCAGTTTTTGTACGAGAGTGTAGTTCTCGTTAAAATGAATAACAGAATGATGAAATTTGATCCCAGTAGAAAGCATTAATAAAAAAGCAGTGGATACATTGAAATGTGAATTTACAGTAGTTCTAGTCTTTCTTTTCTATTCAATCATGCCGACGAATGGGCGAATTTATAAAAAGTTGAGCTCTGGGAAGCGTCTTAGTGTGCAGATTCGGAATTCTTTCTCATCGCGTGTCTGTCGATGTAGTGGTCTAGAGTTTTGGGCGATTTTCTCCAGATGTTACATGAATATGCGTTAGAGTCCCTTAAAAAGTCCTCAGCCCAAGCCCCCCCCCTTATAGGTAGATGCCCCTCATTTAGGTTTGACAGAACACAAACACGGGGGGGTGTAAAGGGTATATTAATAAGATAATCCATTTCATTTCCAGTGCCGACTGGTGCAAATATTTAAATCAGTTTTTCTCAGCCTCTATTTTGTCGCCTAATTGTTGCCATAAGCCAGATAAAAGGTTTCCATATTAGGCCCAAAACAGCTTCCTGCTTGCTCTTACTATATGTGTCTTTGTTTATGGTTCGGCTCATGCCTCGATTTTGTGCTTACAAAATTAAACACATGAAATTTATTCAACTTTAAAGCTTGCAATTTTTATTTAGATTTTTAGCACTTGAGATTTCTTTCAATCACTGGTTTTTTGTCTACGCGAGCGCGTCGAGTCACTTTTTTAGCACTTGAGAGTGCTATTTCTTTCAATCACGGGTTTTTTGTCTTTAATTATAATTCTTTCACAAATGAAAATATTTTTTAGATTACTTAAACTGCATTAAATTGTGATAATGTATAAACTGTACAGTATTATGTAAGTACATGTGTATTTAGATATTGTTCATTAAATACGTATGTAAATTCTTCCCTTAAAATGAACCGTGAACTTAAAATGCATAATAAGTTCACATTAATTGTTGGTTTTATTTATCTGCTCCAATTATTTAACAACTAAGTGAATTATTAAATGTTTTAGAAAGATTTCTGTTTAATATGAACCCATACGATAATTTTTAAGTTCTTTTTGAAACTCCGAATATTTTGATTCTCCGGACAGGGTTAAGTCATATTTAATCCGGATGATCCATGTATTTGATCTTTTCCGTACGAAGAACAGGTACACACCGATTATTCCTGTGTTTTCCTTACATATAAACTAAATACTATTCACAAGAAATATGTTTTTTACCCGAAAATTTGAAATAAACTAAATAATAATTAGTATTACTTATTATACTAATATAGCTTTAACTTTTTAAATTAACAATACAAATAATTATTAGATGATATTGATAATTATTACACTTCTCAAAACAGAATGATACACAAATCCTGCGCTCTCTCATTAATCTGATAGATAATAAAATCATTAAATGTTTGATAATTCGTACTTTTGATATTTTGTAATGTTTAAAAAATGAATCATTTAACTTCCGGACCAACATAATTAATGTTCACGTGTGTCGCCAGTTTTCAAGTCACTGCCGAAAAGTTAACTTCTTTGCGACACAAAAAAGGAATAAATTGTTTTTACATATAGGTTTCGTTTATAATTTTAGTATCATTAATTTTGTCATTGAAACAGCTACAATATGAAGAAAAATATTTTTGCTCGTTTTCAAGCTACGCCTTGGAGGGTCTAAATAAAAGATGCTTAAAAATGACGAGATTAAATGAAGGTTGAAGAAAAATCCAAAAATAATAAACTAAATTCAATTTTCAAGTCTTAAAAAAAAAGTTGCTACTTAAAGTATCCATATTTAATGAAATTGATCTTCACTGTTTTTGTTTTTATGATCATTGTTAACATGTTTTTCTGTGATTGATATGAACAAATTTTATCTGTTTTAATTCTAAGCTCTGAGAAGGGGCGTCGTGGCACGGTAAGCAAGGTCTGGGTGCCATCGTCGAAAGGGGGGCCATTTCGAACTAAAACTGAGAAAATATTGATCTAGAACAGTGGTTCCCAAACTTTTTTGTCCTTCTCATCAAAAATCCTTCAACTAGGTGTTTTTTTTTTTTTTTTTTTTTTTGCGACCCACTACTACATAACGATAACCAATATAGGCTATATAAAATTGTATAGTTTACTATATATATAAAATACTAAAATTTAATTTTTCCCACCCTTTTCGATCCACCGAAATTGATCCCGTGACCCAACAATGGGTCGCGGCCCATAGTTTGGGAACCACTGATCTAGAACACTGATCTAGAGCCTTTTTTTTACGTTTGCAGAGGGGCACCATGGGGGGGGGGGTATGTCCGACAAACGTCATTCGGTTCAAACCCTATCCCCGTTTGCATGCGCAGAAATACGATTCACTTCGGATAGCAGAATGCTACTTTCGGTTTCAAATATTTTCGGCTGACTAATATTAAAATGCCTGTATCTGAAGTTCTATAAGCTAAATAAAAACAAATCCTCAAACGTATTTCGAAGGCTGAAATATTACACTTTAACACTCATATGGACAACCGCCGGCCCATGGAACATTTGAAAACTCCGTATAAACGATTCAATATCTCATATAAATATCAATTATACGGCCCGCCACTTCACTAAAATCCGCAAGTTTGGCCCGCGACTTTTCTAATATCCTAAAGTTTGGCCCACAACTTTTCAAAGGTTGCCCATACCTGCTTTAACACTTTAAAGGGGGTCATCCCCTGAAATATTAAACGATGTCAGGACCGTCTACCCCATCATTTTTGACCGTCTACCCCATCAATTCTATATCATACCCAAGCCGAATCAGATGTCCTTGCACCAATTTCTTAAAATAAAAATTTAAAACATGTCTCTTAAGCGTGAAATCTGTATCAAGAGCTAGACATTCTCCAACAATATCAAAAGCCTATATATACAACAGAATCTCCCTATAACGAAATTTTTCATGGAAACGTAACTTTAAGGCTTAAATGACACTATAAACAATCTCCATATAACGAAGAGCTTATCTTCCCATAGTGAATATTTCAGATTTACCTTTGATTTTTTTTGTTTGTTACTTTTGAAGAAAATTTAAATTTTTGAACAGACCACTTTGTGGAAGAGTAACAGATAGTAAAAATGGAGACCAGGAAAGTGAAACTGACTCCGATAATGAAGACACTTTACCAGTGCCCGGTTATGACCAACTGGGGCAGCGGGCATTGATAGATTTGGGGGTCCCAAACTATGAAATTTGTTATATTTTTTATAAAATTTTGATATAAAAAAGAATATTTCAGAAAAAAACATTTAAGATTGGGGGCCTTTTCAAGTCGGGGGCCCTGGGCAAAGTCTCAATTTGCACATATAATAATAAGGCCCTCCGCTTCACGAGCAATACCACATCAAACTTTAATGCTTCAACCTTTCAAAACCATTAAAAAGAGGTTTCCAAATGGAAGAAAATGTGCCTCACTCTATTTTCAGCGGACTTTTAAAATGTGAATATTTTTATGAAACTTTAAAATCACATAATGCAAAACAATAAAAAATAACGGAATTTTGAAGTAAAATAAACGTAAGTGCATTACATATTTTATTCTCTAAATTCGTGGATTGTCTTTACTTTTGAACATTTGATTCATACAATAAAAAGTAAGAAACCCCTAAGTTTAACAAATTTATAATAAATACCAATTTATTTTTAATTGAAAGTCATAACTTAATACTCGTAAACATCGAATTAACTAAAAAGTTTGTAATATTTGCTGAAATAACTGCAAAAATCTCTGTACAACAAAATTTTCTCTTTAGAGAATTTTTTAACTGGTACCGAGCGAGTTCGTTATAGAGGAGATTCAATTGTGTGCATAAATATATGAATGAATTTTTTTCGAGTCAACACAGTGAGAAAATAAACTTTCATAAAACTGGAATAAAATTATAGCCTACCTCTCGACATTTGTTTTTTGCAATCCTTGCAGATAGCGTATTTAGTGTTGGGCACCAATTCAAAATGATTTAGAAGAATAGACGATTGTCCTGTTAAACTGTCATCTAACGATTCTTCGTCCATTATTTCGACCACACATGGTGATACGACATACATTTAGCGATGGTTAGAATAAAAAAAAATAAAAAAAACACAGTTCGAAAACACTCGCACAAACAAATGTGCCAATGAAACGACGCCTCTCATCTCATTACCAAAATAAAGATTCTAGAATGGTGTTGCGCCTGCGTTGTTTCTTCTGAAAAGCGAAGTATCGGTTGAAAAGTATCGGTGAAAATGGATGAAAGCAGCAGAAACCGATACTTTCCCGATACTTTTAGAATCGAAAGAACCGATACCGATACCTAAAAAAATTGGAGGTATCGGCGCCGATACTATCGGTCGATCCCTAATATTTAGCTTTCTTTGTGCTAAGTAACTTATATCCGAAATCCTGTTATTTTATTTTTATTTTGGTAGTCAGCATTTGGTTTGTGGGGGCTTGTTGAGCATAGCCGATGCTTACTATCTCTGTTTATTTCTTTCAACCATTGTTCTATTGTTCCGACGGATCTGCTACATTCAGTTTAGTTTTTATATGCTATTTTATTGGATATCTATCAACTACTACCCTATTTAGGATACGATTTATACATTCCTTGGTTATTTTTGAATAGCTTAATTGAAGAGTGATTGATTCCTTGATTCGTAAGTTTAGCTATTTTACTACATATTCCAGTTCTCCACTTTTGGGGTTCTTGTTGTTAGGCTTAGGCCCATTAGTTCTCACTTGGTATACAACACCTACCTTTTTACTTCCTTGTACGGAGTATAAGGAAGTAATGTGATCCCGAAAAATTTCGAGGGCCAAATTTCGACAAAAAAAAACGATTTTGACTAGTTCTAAATTTACTTTTAAGAATTTTTTCAATGCATTTCATCGTAAGCTAGCATGCAGGACCATATAAACGCGTCTGCAACTCAATTTGACTAGCGGCGAGTCAATTTTCGCCAGTTTGCCCATGTCGTCTGTACGTACGACAGCCGAGTTTTTTTTTAACATATATTTAAATACTATTAGTTCACAACATCTTTAATCTATTGTTACAATATTTCGTAAGCTGTAGAATATGCATCACATGTATTTTTATATAAATAGGTTTAAAATCATAAAAATTTCAACATAGGGTTACCAGTCGAAATACACGAAAGATGGGAGATAAAAACAATTACGAGGAATTTAATTACAAGGAATCTGAGCTTAAACATAAGGATTCATGTTGTTAAGTTTTAAAGAATGAGTTGTGTAGATAATATATATTTTTTTCAAGAAAGATGACCACCCGCCCCCTTTTTCACGTCGGATTTTAAGATGATTTTTTTGGGGCATTCATGAGTACTATACAGCAAGACTTTTATGAATGTCCCGTTTTTACTTCTTTGAAGAACGTTTTGCCCTCTACTCCCATAGGCTACAAATTTTGTAAAATGCTGTCTTCCAATCAAGAACCCATGTTAGAAAACTCAAACATATGCGAGACTTCGTATTATTAGCTCTAGTAGTTTCGGTTATGCAAAATATTGACGTACGAAAAACCGAAAATAAACTCACCACGTACATTGCAAATAATAAAAGTGTAAGTGTACACCAAAAATGGTGGCAACTACTTTACACCAAAATTGGTGTAATTGAATAATTGGTGTAAGAAAACACGACGCATAATTTTTGGTGTAATGAAACACCAAATATGGGTCTTGGTGTTTCATTACACCACACATATTAAATTACACCAATTTTGGTGTAAAGTAGTTGCCACCATTTTTGGTGTACACTTACACCATTAATTTTTACAGTTTACTGCTTAAAATAACAAAATAGCTGCCACATCAATAGAAGGATATGCCGAATCTAATTCAAAGAGAGAAAAAAATAATCTCTGTTAAGGTTATTGATCACTTTCTGAAAGGATTTCCCCAGAATATTGCAAATAAATAAATAATAAAATATTTAAGTAATAATAATAATAATAACAATAGTAATTTTATCGTAAAACAAGATAAATTACATGAAAAGTAATATATTCCATAACTTTTTAAAAAAATAATATTTAAGATCTTTTCTTAGGGAATGGAATGCACATAATCATCAATGTTTATTAAAATACACAGAAAAATCATCACATTTATTTGGGAAAAATAAAATTTTAGAAATACAGCAATAAAGTACAGTTGGTAATACATATAATAAGAGCTCTAAACAAAAACAATTAAATACAAAGGCACTATGACTACCTCTTCATTAATGCCCTTATTTGGGAAAAATAAAATTTTAGAAATACAGCATTTAAGTACAGTTGGTAATACATACAATAAGAGCTCTAAACAAAAACAATTAAATACAAAGGCAGTATGACTGTCTCTTATTTTTCTTTTTTTTAAGTGAATTTTTACAAGTTTGGTTATTCTGAATCACATAGAGGGAAAAAAAATCAAATTTTAATTTTAAAGACTATTATTATTTTTTTTAATACGGGCAGCACATTAACAGGACAGCACTACGCAATAATATATACTCAACAACGCCAACATGTCTTGCACCCGCTTACTGCATATCACATTCTAGTGCAAATGATGTTCCATTTTATGCACCATTTTATATTTAATATGCACAATATTAAAGATAATTTTTTTATTCAACTTAAATATACCAGAAATAATATTTTGATACCTGTCAAATTCATCTTCGTCTTGGTTTTATCAACAAACAAGCAAACAAAAACAAAAAAAAAAAAAAACCTTACTCCTATTTAGAAGGATTATTTTGCATCTCATAATCTTTTTATAATCTATTTTGTGTGTGAATGTAATGCCCATTATGATGGAATTCATCATCTGTTTTATAGTTAAAATTTTTTCTCTTCAAAATTATTTAAAACAAAGTTTAATTAGACATTCAAAAGATAAAAAATAACCTACTTATGGTATTTTGAAAAATCAATTTACTTTATTACAACAAGCAATAAAATAGACTATTTCAGTTTAAGCCTGAAGCGCACAAAGCGAAGACAAAATGCAAAGTGATTTTGTTTTTTGTTTTTTTAAAGCCATTGAATGATTTGGAAAAAAACACATTAAGCTTCGAACAGTTAACACACATTTCTGAATAAAATGATACATTACGTATGACCAATTATTAATTTCAGAAATTTAAACGCCATATGCAATTTTCCTCAGAATTCACCTATTCTGCTTCTAATGATTAATGAGAATCTTGATTTAACTGATAATAATGATAAAGACAAAATAAATATCCTTTCCTATTTTCCTAGAACCTTTTATGAAAATTTTTTACTGTTTAGCACACATACTAATTAATAAAATTACAAACTTTTAATTCTAAGTTATTTAAGTAAGTCATGTCAAATAATAAAGCAGCAAAAAGTGATATTTTTAATCTATATTAATTTAAGTAGTCATAATAGGGCAGTTTTTTTTTTTTTTTTCAAATTTTCTTATCACCTCTATCTTCTTAATCAGCATCAAAGAACCATGAATTTTCACAAAAATATTTATCACAATTTCATTTTCTGTGCAGAATTATATCTTTTAAGCACTAAATTAAAGAAATTTAATAGCAATTCTTGAAGAAGAAAAAACTTTAGTTTTCGAAATCCGTAATTTACTGCAACATGCTTTCAATAGTATAATACAATTGAATACTGAGGCATATATACAAGAAATTAATAGTTAGCATAGCAATTATTTATATCATAAACTAAACTGAGAATTTATACGTACCTATAAATTAATCCAATAGGTATGAAATCTTCCACAGAACAATACAATAGTAGAATAAAATACTGCCCGCCACCGGATCGTCCGTTATCAACACGGTCATCAACAAACAAACACTTTCGATTTTCGATTCGATGATGCCAACAGACTGATTTGAAACTTACTCAACACTAAAATTGGTGTAAGAAAATTCACAATTGGTGTTAAGTAAGTGTATCACAGATTTGCAGAGCGCAAGATTACACCAATATTGGTGTTTGACATCACTAAAAGTGTATATTAACACTTGATTTGGTGTTAACCCGAAATAAAGTGCTTGTTCACCCGATTTCGGGAGTAGATATTACACCAAATGCAGTGTAGCAAAACACCACAGTTTTTACAGTGCAATGAACATGTAAATTCCAAAAGAAAAGTAAAATATTTTTTACGCCATTTTTCAGTCATGTCTTGAGCGGTAATGATGCTGTTTTTAAGAACTTCGTGCACAATGTATTTCTTTGCGACATGTTTTCGTGATATACTTGCATTCGGTCTCACAAAGAGTTAAATATTTTGCTGAAGAAACAAGCTGTGTAAACTAAGAAAATAATTCAGGGACGGGACACTTATATATATGGGCATTCTTTGTTTAAATGTATTTTAAAAGCTTAAAATTTATAAAATATTGGGAGGGGAAAGCTGGTTAATCCTTATAAAGTGAGACTTCTCAGTATAGCGTATAGTCTGCTTCTTAAAGGTTGTTAAAAATACGCTGAATATCCATTGTCATATGTAAAGAACCCTAGATATGAATGCAAATCTCCCTTTCATAATATTTCAGAATTCTTCATTATAATAATTGATAAATGTGAGCACTCAAGCATTTTACTGATAAGCTTATAAAGTTCGAAATAATGATTATGCATTCTTTGTTTATTGGTGTATCTTTTTTTTCCTGTGTCCATCTGGAATAATGATATCTTATTTCTGAAAGTAAAAGATAAAGTAAACCCATTCTTTTCCTCCTTTGGTTAGATCCTGTCAACGTCACACTTATGCATTGCATTGAAACTCTGACTTCAAGCGTGATACGCATATAAAAAAACTTCTGACACCACTTTCGCTTCTTCGCTCTTTCTTTGCCCTCTTTTTTGAAGGGGATTTTTTTTTTTTCTCTCTCTCTCGAGTATATCGTGAGAAAAACTCTTTGAGCTCCTATATACATATAAATAAAAAACAATAACCGAAGGTGGAAAAACACCCCTAGAACAATCTCTTAAAGTGGCCAAGTGCACCTCGTAAGGAAACCTGATCTATCAAAAGAGGCTTCCATTAAAGTGGTCTGATAAGCGTTACGGCTGGGAGGCGGAGAGCTCAGGGTGTGTGTACACAAGCCTGAAACTGTTGCAGTTTTTCACGTGCTGGGATGGCCCGTGATGATTTATGAATCCTATGCCTCTTGTGCACACGGGCCACACCTTTAGTTGTGTACATAAGTCGTGACAGCCATAACTCCGCCTCTGAATGTATGGTATTTTATTTACCGTGCTATGCTGTCTGATTTCACGAAATATATACTGACGTTTAGAACTCTATTTCTACGTGTGTGTCTGAAGAATCATCGCTAATGTGACTTTAAAGTTTTAATTATGAGTGGAAATATTTGTTTTAGCTTATCTGTGGAATAAATTTGAGATTTCTTCAGAGTTCTGTCCCCCCCCCCCACTTGCATTTACATCTTCCATGGAAAAAATGAAGAAAAGTCTCCCCTCCTTTCCCCTGTTATTTAACCCTTTAACGCGCAGTGTTCCCGCTCTGGGAACACCAAACTCTGACGTTTTGACTGTTGCCAGTCACGAAGAATAGATTTGATTTCTATAAAAAATAGTTGCGGGTGACATAGCTCCACGAGAATCTTTTACTTTTTAGCACATCATTTCCAGTAAAAAAATGTTCACGATTATTTTTAACAGCACTGACATCTGCTGAAAAATGGAAGAATGCGAGAACAGCTGGATAGATTGCCCAATGCTGAGTCATAGCCAGCTGTCGTCAAAAAAGGGTCTCTAGATCTGTGGCACGCGATGAACGTTTCGATCGTCCGCCATCTTGCTGGTAGTTAAGTCGAGCGATGGCAACGGCTGCCCTTTTTTCTGCATTGGGAAAGGGTTGCGCCTCAAAGGGTTAATTTTCGACGTGACGATTTATGTATATAGTAATGCCAATTTGTGATCAGTACACGATAAAAATGCTTTGAAGCCTGAACAATTTTGTGATAGAGGATGGTTCTGAACTCAAGGCCTCAACAATATAAAAAGTGGTCATACATATCATCGTTCATTACATGCTGTTTTATATAGCATTCCCAGTGTTCACCTTAATTGCAGTACTTGTTTTTGTACATGTCTTAACACATTCTAAAACCATTCAAAATTTAGTACAATATTCGCCTATCGTCTGACTATCTTACTGGAATATAACAAAACAATACCGTTGGGTAGACAGGACTATCCAGCGGTAAATTTCTGAGACAACTGTCTCATAGGTTGCTAATCTGAGGAATGCCATTTCACCTCAAACTCAAACTCAGACTGAAGCTGGAGCCATATCATATTTTTTTCTTTCCGAACATGTACCATGTAAGTAAAGTATTGTAATCATGAAAAAATTCGACTTCGAGATTTTGGTGTATTTACCCGTTTTGAGGTCTTCTGAATTCATTTATGCTATTTTTACGAGGCGTGTGTGAGAGAGAGAGAGAGAGAGAGAGAAAGAGAGAGTGAGTGAATTAATTAATTAGTTATTAATCGATTAAAATTTATTTAAATGCTTGGTAATGATCTTAATCGTAAGTGTTCGGAAAGTCGAGTGGAGTCACTCCAGATTTTTTAGTTTTGAGCAGAGCAGTATGTTATTGAAGTGCTAAAAGTTATCTGATAAGTGGTTATGGTGTGTCCCCAGTCCCCACTGCGTAATAAACGAAGATCATATTCGAAAATGAGATGAAAATCACTTAATCAGGTTTACTACATCTAGTCAAACTATTTGTTTCACACCGTCTAAAAGTTGAACCAGGAGTTAAAACATAGTTCCTTTTAATTTGTAGGTATATCTCAAGTTTCTGTATTGTACACACGGACGGAAATATCAATTTTGATTAATTATGAACTTCATGATTCCCTAAGCTCATTTCCACCTGTTCATATGCCTGCTCCTTTTATATTTCAAGCAAAACGAATTCTTCCTCTCACAATATGTAAATGATAATGTTTTTGACACGTTATTTGTATGGCTGTGTTTCAGTCCGATCTGACATTACTGAAATCATGAGGGGAACTGGTCCCGTTTTTGATTACGACCTTACTGTATAACAGTTCAAATTGACGAATGTATTATGATTGTTGCAGCATATAAAATGACAGTGCAATCAAGTAACGGCTTACGAACCTTAAATATTTATGCACTACTCCATGGCAATACGTACATTTTATCGGACGGATTTTCATTTAATAAGAACATCCTTTTTTCTAAATATAAATACTATTTGACTACGGATTACATGGAAACGTAAACATCCGGTTTGGAGGAGGAAACGGGCATGTCCATTACATGATGGGGATGGCAGTCAGATGTGCACTTGTCGCTAAATTATTTAAACGAAGTTTTGAAGAAGTAAAGCTGCGTTCATACTGGCCGTTCCGTGCCGCTCAGACTCCACGCTGATATCCTCAATAATAATAATAATAATAAAAGTACTACCTGCTATATTTCAGTATATTAACAGATTATCATAGATTACTGAGCGTTGACGTCGACACAACATAATCACATAGAGCAAGAGGAAACACGTGCATTCACTTCCCTAGCTTTACCCCCTCCTGGACCAGTACATTTGGATTCACCTTCATTGGAAGCTTGCCAATATTCTACGCGATCCGCAGTCAAACTAAAACATATTTTTATTATAACTTCTAGTGATCTAATTGTGATTAATGTAATGCATCAAACAAATCGTCTTTGATTTTCATTCTATTTCTTGCCGAATAAAGAAGAAACATAATGCTTAATTTTAGTTGAAAACTTATTTGTTGCTGATGCTGCCAGCTTACCCTAAACTATTCTCCCTTTGCCTACAAGAAATCGTTTTAAGTCTACATCAAGCTTCGAGGTCGTTTAAAATCAGTAATTTTTTGTGTATTTTAGGTTGCATTATCTTTCCGTTCAATCTTTCGTAACCATTTTTCTTGATGAAAGTTCAAAATCACGATGTATTCGAGCACATGTTAATGTTTTATGCAGGTTTAATCTTGTGCCTTCCAGCGTGGTGAAGCAGAAATTAATTAACGCTGGACTCCTCCTTTGCACGTTGTAGGAGAGATTGATGTTGGCTTTATCTGTAATCTGAAGCAAAGAGGGGCAAAACCCATCAGATCTATTCCACACTGGGCTCATCATTAATTTACCCTCGTCGCCCCTCTTGAATAATCATAAACTGAGCCGAAATATTTTGGGATCGCTTTTTGATTTAATTTCTGGGTCGTCGTTGTGTAACTTGTCGAAGGTTGTATTCAATTAAGGTTGTTGTAATTGGTATTGCCGTGATGTTCATAGTTTGGGTGGCTTAAGCACCTGCTATGAAAAATCAATAGCGTCGATCTAGTGGGACAAGTTATTTTAAATGCTTTCTACTAGTGGTTTCATTACTATTATTTGTTTGATTTACTTCTATCCCTCATCATAATTGTTATTTTAATTTAATTTTGTATTTTACGAATATAGAAGTTAATTTCAGGCGTAATTATTTGAATTGTCTAATGTTAGTTTAACTGTTGATGTAGCTTAGTGCAAGTGCAACTAATGCCTTTCCTTATGAATGCATTAATGTCGTATTCACTGTTAAGTTTGCGGCGGGGGATGTTGACTAGCTTATTTCGTCAGTTCTCTTCCTTGTTTAGTCTTATTTTTTTCTCTTCCTTTTTAAAATTGGTAAACGTGTTTTTAAAAGAACAAAAACGTACAAGATTGTTGGCTAAAAATTTGGGAAACTTGCTGAGATAATGTGATTGTTAGTATATATCCGAATTTCCTAAGAATGTTTTATTTTCGCAATCATTTTACTTAATTTTCGTTCTGTTAGTCAGTGTGAAAATTTCTAAACAGTATCACGTGTAAACAGGTGTTAGTCATTATGTGCCTCAAGTTATAAGGTGATATTAAATTTTATAGTATCAGAAACATGCCTTATGGTATAAGACTTGACAAAACGCCAGTGATACTTGGGAAATATGCATCAGTTGTCAAATAGAGTAAAGCTGGAGATTATCCCAATATTTTTCTTAAACCATCATTAAATTGCTTATTTAATTTGTTAGGACAAAATCTTTAAATCTTTTATCATAAGTCTTTTTCCCTCCTCACATTTCTTTCTTTTTTTACTACGTTCATGCTTGTTGGTAAAGCCGGTTGTGATGCCAAATACAACAGGCACTAGAAAAAAAAAAAAAAAAAAAAAAAAATTGTGATATTCCCATTCAAAAAGGAACGATTATTCAACTACAGAGTCATGTAAGGAAAAATCATACTCTTAACGGTGTTGTACACTTAGTGCATGTAATTTTTGATCTCTTTAAATAATTTCATATTCTATATTTAATGTTATAGTTACTGAAATAACATTGTTGCCCACTTAACTTATTGAGCTAATTTTAAATTGAAAGCTTCATGCAAACGAAACTCTTGATCAATTCGAGAAGCTTTTTTTTTTTTAAACGGACTGAAATTGCAAAAATAAAAATAGCGAAACTAATTAATCATAGAATGTATGACGTAGAAATGCGATTGGTGTTAAATATTTTACGCTATTAGAGCAATTTTCTGAAGTTAAAAATTTCAAAAATCGCTGAAAATTGGGAAATATTGTATTTTTAGTTTTTTTAAGTAGTTCATTTTTTCTCTATAAACTTTTTATGCAATTATGCAAATGTGAAAAAAGCCGCTCGGTTTAAAGGTGTGAATTTTATTACACATTTTTAAGTAAAACTTTTTAATAAGTAGCGAAAATTGAGCTCTCTCCTGTCTACGGCTTTGATTTTAAATGCAGTTTGTGTGTGTGTGCCAGCAACATTGGAAGAAAAGACAAAGTTGCAACAGTTAACTGATGAAGTGCAACATTGAATTGATCTCAAAGCTTCATTAGTTTAATTTATTTAATGTTGACTATCAACCAGAGTTCATTAATGACTACCTTAAAAAAAAGGAAGTCGTAATTTTGGACTTTACCATTCTGGCCTTAATCATCAATAGCGGATCCAGGGGAGGGGCTAGGGGGCTTCAGCCCCCCCTCCAAAAAAAGAGGTTGCTGAAGGGTAACATTCTGCTTTATTATACACTTTAAATAGCTAAAATGATCATATTTTATTACTTAGCCCCTCCCAAAAGCCTAATACATTGGCTTAGACTAAAATTTTGATTTATAGTACATTTTAATTGGGTGAAATAAGCTTTTTAAAAAATTTAGCCCCTCCCAAAAAAAATGTCGATTCGTCACTGATCATCATTGTTGTTCAAGATTACCTATGGATTGATTGTGTTTATTTGTTCGTTGTTTTATTAAAACATGCACGCAGTATTCACCATCACAGTTTCATTTTTACATGGCATTTTTAGCAATAAACTGTAATTGCCTAATACTAAAAATGTCACGGTCGTTTAGCATTATTTATACTTTCCACTAACTTTTTTATTTATTCTCCTACGGATTTCTCATTATCAATGCACATCACACGGCCTGTCGTGAAAATGTTTCCCACCCCCCTTCTTTTCCCCATCTTTTACTAATGTGTGATAGAAACTCCGGCATCATGCGAATGAGTAACTACGTAAACTGCTTTCATTGTGTTATTTCTTTTGGCGTATTATTCATTTACAAGTTCTGAATGAATATTTGTTAGTTTTTGTATTTTATTTTGCACGTCACAATATTACGTCATAATTATCGTGTCTCCTTTTTAACACTTCTTTGGTTGATTCAAGCTTTCTAATTTTTTATTTCATAATATTCTGCTCTGACCTGCATTGATATGGATTAACCTCAAATATTAGCAAATAAGTGCAAATCAGTCAGACGCTTTAGATTGCAAAAAATACTGCATTTGGCTAATTTTACGCAGGCATTAACTTTTTAATTCATGAAATGACATTTACATATTTAAATTATCCCTTTTCCAGGAAAAGAATATATGAGTGATCTGCACGGAAAACTTTGCGATTACGTTTCTGTATCCAAAACAGAGTTTTTAGCTGTAGAAAATGAGTCTGAACTTCCAAAATGTTCAACATTCTCAGAGCAATTACACAATCTTAAAAAATGGTTTAAGCATGCTTTTCTAATCTCTTAAATCCCAAATATTACTGTGTGTGTGCAAAGTATTAACTATTATTCCTTTTCTTTAAACTTTTTTTTAAACAATATTTCAGTCTTTAGATAAATTATGACCCTTTTTCTTCGTACTTAATCGAATCCTCAAAAGAAAACGAAAAGAAACAGAATTCTTGCTAAACATTTTTTTAACGCTTCTGTGAATCATTGCCACTTACTTATTGTGTTAGTTCAAGTGGATTTTGAGCTTTGAAAATGTCATCAGATGGTATTTGCTGCAATATGTTTGATTATTAATGGGTAACTCAAATGCATGAAAAAGCTATTTAGAAAGATAAAATTAATTTTTCTGTCAACGATAAATAATTTTCTTCACGGATGCTCTTTCGTATTGCCAGTTATCCTTCTCCCAGTCGCAGTTATTCCTTTAAAAGCTTCAAATTGCACTTTCGTTATCGTGTCTGAATCTCATCTAATCTCTGGAGTAGGAGAGAGTATCTGTAATCTACCTTACATTCTGACTCATGGTCTTCCTCCGTACTCCTCCAAATCCTAGAAGTAACGATTGTTGCCTCCCTTTTTGACGTAGTAAGGCCCCCGGATTTCTAAATATCTTCGCTTGGTCGACCAAGAAGAACCAAAGCGCCATTCCGAACGAGGGGTCGGCTCCTGGGAGTCCCTAGCGTCCCACTTCCATCCCATCCGGGTGCCTATGGATTATATGCCTTACATCGTTATGGATGAGCTCTGATTCTCCCCTGTTTCTTTTTTACGGATAGTTTGGATGGGGATTGATTAGTTGTTTAGATGTAGACTGACCAAAGAGGAGTAGAATTCTTTTCGAAAATATATCTGAAATTTTCTTTTAAAAAGTTCATTACACAAATCTTACAAAAATTGATAACAAGATTCATCATCATATATAACTGTTTACACTCCTTGACATTCTTGGCTATATTTTCTTCTAAAACAAGAAACGAATGCAATTTTCTAATTTGTATCACTGTTACAACCTAGTGCTACTTTCACCTTCTGGTAGCAGTTGTTGTAAGGAAACAACATGTACAGGAATACTTTGAGAGTGTTTTCGTCAGCAACTTAACGTATTTTATATGGCCACAATAAAAACTAAATGTATTATATTACAGTTATTATACTACTTAACGAAAACATAGGAAAGCAGATTTAATGTGAACGCCACATAACTTCTTTGTACGCCTAAGAAATTAAATTATGCATAGTTTTTGTCTCATTTAGACAACTTATTTCATTTGAAATTGAGATACCATACTTCAATAATATTGAAGTTTAACGATTTTTTTCCCAAATACAAGAGATATCGCTGAGCTAGATTCAGTTTAAGAACCTTTTATTTTTACGCCTTATTTGAAAATGTTTCACCCAAACTCACTAAGCTTTGTGAGAATTGGTGGTATTTTGGGCATGGCCTAAACAAGGATTGTCCATAGATTTGATGTATTAAAAGTTTTTTGGGCGACCCAATAAATTAATACGCAGTCGGTTGCAATCAATATTAAATTGAAAAAATAACCGTACTGTTGCATATGTATAGCTAAAAATACACACTTTGTAAGTTAAATTAAAATTTTAAAAAATCATTGTATAGTCCCATTTACTGCTCTAAAATCTGGTGACCAAACCCAGGCGTGATCCAGAGCTGTTACAGAACCTGTTCTTTGTTAGTTTAGTAGATATTATTGCAGTGATTTGTACTTTTGTAGTAAGGAAAGTTCTCATTTTAAGTTGACTATTAATCCTCCGTGAACTGAATGTAAGAACCATATATCCTCCATCACACAAAACATTTAATCCCTTCTTGGCCGCCCTAATCAATATTCTTAAACCATCGCTTCTCCCTCTTTTGATTCAGTCGCTTCTTCTCTGTACGAGCCCCCTGAGAAATCGATGCGAGTTTGCGCAATGCAGTAGCTTCAAAGAATACCGATGCACAGCTTCATCATGAAACGCATGCCTCCGCCCTCTAACATCTGACCACGCCCCTTCAGATCCCACCTTCACGACAAACTATTGAGATGCTTCTTCGCAAAACTGTTTTGTTTCCTCCATTTTGAAGATTTAAGAACTGAGAGCAAAAATGAAACAAAACTCGGTGATATATGGAGTGAGTCCCACTGTAGAGAAGTGGAACGTGATTGTTTTTAAAATTAGCCATGTTTCAGTCTTAAAAGAATCAGCTAAGGCTTATCGTATTTCTGGAAGTTCTACCGACAGATTCTTCTCAGTTATAAATAGGGAGTGCTGGAAACAAACAAGAGACGCAAAGTGGTGCCATTTTGGTTTAAGAAAATTGATTTTTCGTTTCCCGATTCCTTCTTTTATCAATTTTTATTCCGATCCTGATAAATAAGGTTATTTAATTTTAAATGCTAAAATGAATTTCTCTTTGGTCAGGGGGAAGCCATAAACGGATGCCTGCCATCACACAACAAACGGACTCATTGTTTTAATGAAATGAATCTTTTCATTGCTTAAGAAATAAATTAAGGAAGACAGAAAAACAAGTAACTGAATTATTTTTCCTTTTAACACCCACCCATAAACGACAAGCAGA
The DNA here is from genome assembly GCA_038373885.1 of Cheiracanthium punctorium. NCBI lineage: Eukaryota > Metazoa > Arthropoda > Arachnida > Araneae > Cheiracanthiidae > Cheiracanthium > Cheiracanthium punctorium. The sequence continues at coordinate 247,303 of JAWZYV010011626.1, forward strand.
AGCACAAATTCGTTTTAGACTTATTTTAGTCCATGGGCTTGAGAAATGCAGTAATACAGGGGTTGATTTACTGCCTCACTCTCTTTTCCCATAGAACCGTGTAGTTTCTGTAGTTCAGTTCAGACAAACTACCTGCCCGTTCTTCGGACGAGCGTATGAACTAAAAATAAATGTACATTTGTAAAACTTACTATTAAAACTGCAAGTCAAATTTTTCTGGATATAGATTCTCTTGATTGGGTGTTGGGAACTTTAAAACTCAGAACTTCTGAATGTAAAATAATAGAATGAACTTCTGAGATTTAGAACATGTTTATTTCTTTTATTGAGTTGGGTGAACCTTTGGGATGTAATTTAAAGATTGTATTAATTGGAGATCCCGACGTAAAATCGAATTTTCATGACTTGGTATTGAGGATTAGTCGTGCAAATTTCAAATCGCAGACAAATTCAGAATACGACTGAACAGTAGCGTAGCCAAGGGGCGGATAGGGGGTCACAACCCCCCCCCCCGAGGAATTTTTTATCATACAAAATGGATATTCTTCACTCCCTCATCACACACACGTATACATATATGTGAGTTGCAGTAGTCGTAACCCCCCCGCCTATGAAAAATTTCTGGCTACGCCACTGCCACTAAAGATTTATTTTCTAATCTACTGTGAATTTACATAATATACTCCAGTTATGTTTCTGTGTGACTGATTCCTGAGAACAATGTATAGTAATCTCTTCAGACGAATAGGCACCACAAATATAAATCGTTCATTAATATTTCATGTCATTTTTAACCTATTTCAAAAAAGAGGATGTTATCAATTTGTCGTAATCTTATTTTGTATGTATGTTCAGCGATATTTTGTAGCACCGGGGTTCGATTTCGAAAATTCTTTTTTCATTCGAAATGGGGATTACTGTATGTGTGGTCACATATTAATTTGGTAAAGTTCTGATGATAGTTTCATTCAGAAAATTGGAAAAAAAAAAAACATGATGGTTTTAAACCATCTGCCACAGTTGACAGTAAAGAGGTATTAGTTGCAAATAAAAAGTCATCAAGGTTGGTCACTTCTGGCAATTTATCGTCAAGTTTATGGTGGAGAAAAAAAGTTCCCAAAACTAGATCCAGCTTGACAATATCATACATTTGCCAAGAAATTGCCAAACTGTACTATTTTACAATTGGAATAATTTGAAGTAGGTTCCTTTCTTTTTTAATAATTTGTTAAACATATATATTGTGTGTTGTATTTATTCATGTTATGCCATTTGCGTGTTCTCGAGCTTAATTTTTTAGAACAAGCTGCGATCGCGCGCGCGAGTTCAGTCTGTTGGGCATATTTAAACTCAAGGCTTTCCTATTTTTTTTGCCCTTTTCCCTCCAATCACTTATTTATGACATTGAATTTTAAAATAAACAGAGAACATTAGTTAACTATAATTTTGAACTCTTGTTTTCATCCCCGAAATATTAGAAAAGCATAATCAACGCTGTCCTTGTCTTACGAGTTCTGCTTAAGAGTTTAAAAAAAAAATCCTGATGAATGACCAGCTGATTTTTAGGATCGAAAAGTTTTCTCTCACAAGACACACTATTATAGGCTTGCTAACTTGTATTTTCACACATATATAGCAAATTCATATTCTTTGCCTGTTAGCTATTATTAAAAGAACGAGGGAGAGAGGGCGCTTTCTAGATGGTTATTAATATTACTTTTTACAAATTTAGAAAATTGGATTGAATTTTTTAAAAAATTGAGAATGACGCTCTCATAAATTTTCTTCTTTTTATTTGTTTTGGCTTGTCTATCAGTAAAACTAGTGTGGTGGTGCGACCGACCAAAAAAGGTTTTGGGAGAACGATCATATAATTTTTGCAACGATCGCTCTGTTTCGTTAATAATGTTTGGAAAAATCGTACATATTATTATCTATTTTCTTTATGCTTTTCCCTTATTGTACCTTCATTCACTTGACATTGCTTTCTCTGCCCAACCTGCGGAGCTAACCTGAAATGAGCATCTCTCCTAACCTCATCCTCCTGTTCACTGCCAGTGACCTCTCCTCCCCGGTATCCGTTTTGTTGAGTGGGGGCCCATTATTTTGTTGCCCAACATCCTCATTAACCCAAAACCTGAAACGAATCCTCCTGAAAGTTTTGGTGGATCTCTCCCCTTGAGGGTGGAGAGGGATGTTATAAACGTTCAGCCAAGTGCGACTAATGATACCCCCTTCGTTCGAATCGGGGGTATTTTTCAGAGTCCCCTCTCCCTCCCCCAATCTCTCTCTTAAACCGATTACATACGCTGTTTTCCCGGCACATCTTCTGACTCAGTACGTACGCTGGTGGGAAATTGTCCACCCGTGAAATGGAAGTGGTCTCCATGCCGTGCAAACGGAAGCCCGTTACCGAGGTTCTACCCACCCCACCCCCTTCATATTTCTGCGTGATGAATGCATAAAAAATTATATGTGTTGTGGTGATTTCATTTTTGTGATGCCCACTTCATTATATGGAGATTTAATAAAATCTCGCTCTTTTTTTTAGTTTTCGTTGAACGCTTGTCTCGAGGGAAAGAGTTACTCCTTCCCCCAGCTTGGTGATTTCACATTCTCCCACATTTGTTATTGGACAAATTTTATTTAATATGAAATATTTGCACGTTGCAGAAATTTGTAATTTTAAGTATTTGGGAAGGAATAATGATGGGCTTGGACCACTTCTTACTAATCCTATTAAAAGATTTAGATTCTGCAAGTAATTTTAAAAATGATTTGGACTGTTATTGAAAATCTGATAGAAATAGTACGAGTGTTAGCTATAGCGCCTTAAAGGTGCAGAGTTAGAAGTAAAAAGCTTTTAAAAATGTAAAACTGTCACTTAATGTATGAAAATATTTTATTTTTTTAAATTGTTATAAATTATTCTTAAAATATTTCTAAAAACCACGTTGATTTTGTAAATAAATACTTATAATTAGTATGTGAAATATAGTTAAACTCTTATATCTCTGAAAGACCAGATAATTATTTATGAATTATGATTCATAAAGGAGTTACGTTGATAGAGTGGGTTTCTGGTCTTTGGGCAGGTGGTACAAAATATTTGACGGTATAAGAGAGTTGTAACTATAATGGAGATCGCTATAGCCGTGTTCAGTTGTATTTTTAGCCCCCCCCCCTTCCTCTCTTAAATTAAAATCCACGGTCTGCGACTGATACTACCTACAAGCTCACCTATCAGGGCCGGTTCCAGGAGTGCGTTATTTGTCCGAACTTGCACTGAACTGACAAAGCTACCAAATTGTCTCATTTTGGTTATGAATGGGGTGCGGCAAGGCCGGCCCGACAGACGTACGGGGCATCTTTTCTATCATGTCTTTCGTAAGCACTGCTAGTACATATTAGCTTTATTTCTTGGGTTTTTTCGGGATATATCGCAACCATCATCTACCACGCTCGGCCTAATGCAATGAAAAATAAGGCCCAGGTGCGGGCCCTTAGGCGATCGCCTACATTCGCTCTCCCCCTTGAGCCGGCCCTATGCGGAAACACAAAATGATTATGTAAATTTTATGATTACTTTTTCCTCGCCCCCCCCCCCCCGCCAAACTTTAAAATATTTGGTTTTAAATGTTTTTATCGGATTCTTCAAAAATGTTATCAAGCAGTTATGTTCAGTGCACGTACTTAACCAATACAGTGGCAGAATTGAAATGCATACTGTAAAAGCACTTATTTTCGCGCAAATGAAGATATCGGTGATTTCGAAGTGTGTTGAAAGTTTCGCGAATTTTATATGAACAGACCCGAAAGTTGAAAAATACTGGAAAGTACCTAAATATAGAACCCCTTTTTCGAAAGGCCTTTTTAGAAACTTCCTTTTATCCGAAAAGTTCGTCCCCCATCACCCACCCTATTTTGAATGACTTCAAAGCTGGTATAAATATTGTAAGTGAATGAGCAATAAACCATTAAATTTTGTAAGTGAAAACTTTCAGATTTTTTATTATTATTTGTAGCGAAAAAACTGAAAGTATTTCGCGAGGCTTTAATTTTCGCGACTACGACGGTCTCTCAGAAATCGCGAAAACTAAAGCCTCGCGAAAATAAGTGCTTTTACAGTTTTAAGCTCATGATAATTTTAATTTATTATAAAATACTTTACGCATATTTGCCTTCATTATTTCTCTTTCTTTTATAGTCCATACTTTAAGTCATTTTACGTCCCTGTGTTTATTCGCGTATTTAGTCGCACCCCCCCCCCCTAATTTTTCATGGTGAAAGTCTATGTAGGCGCGGCTATTATGCGGGGAAATCTGCAACATAATATTGTGCACTCTAAGGCTGAAACATTTCTGGTATTATAGTAAAATTACTGATTTACCAACTGTTTCCAGATTATCTGTTGTATATTAAAAATATTTTCCTCAGTTGCACACAAAAAAGAGACATTTTGCTTTTTATATAGTAATATTTTTATAGACATAAGTTAAGGTCAAATACGTGACTGCGACTTTTATGCGGGGAAAATATTTTGACGAGTTTTTTCTGCTTCAAAACGGGAGTATGACTATTATTTGAGGTCGACTATTACGCGAGTAAGTATGGTAATTTTCACAATACGCGCAAAAATGAAGAATCCGAAAATACTCGCTTCGTTCTTCGAAAAATGAAGACATCTCATTAAAACTGAGAGAGAGAAAAGTAATTTTTACTAACAAGCTTCTACTTGAACTGCGCGGCGAAGGAAAAAACTGAGAACCGAGGAAGATAAGAGATTATGTTAGAAAAAGAACAGGGTCTGATTCCCAACGTTCTGTTCTAGACCAAGTGATAAGGTCAGGGCGCCAACTTTGGCAAGAAGAGGCAATTCGTGATGCTAACTGTGTTAACTGTGACACATTGCAGATATTCTCCCCACTCACAACTGAGCCTGACCAGATAACACCAATTTCCGGCACCAGAGACGCGCGCGGATGCTTTAATCAACCGCGAAAATTCGTAGAAATTTATCACATTAAATGAAAAGAAGATGGAAGAAAATCTGTAACAGCATTCACGGGAAAATGGTATATTCACTTAAAAAGCAGCCAGTAAGCTTTGCTGCAATAAAAAATAAAGAAAGAAAGATTGAAAGAAAGAAAAAATAACGCATTCAGTTATTACAAATGAATTTGTTAAGAACATCGAATGAGCGTTATTACATTTTATGAAACATCAGCTGAAGTGCCCATTCTTTGCACAGGAATGTAGATTATTAAGACATCTAAATACTAATTAAATATATATTTATATTTATCTCAGCAAATTTTTGTCTTGTAAATAATTTACACCTTTGAATCTGGCTCCATATATCTCATCTTTGTGACATTATCTTGATTGTGATGCATTTTTTTTTTTGGGGGGGGGGGGGGGCTGTCAAATTTTATTAACATTTAATTTACTAATCAACTTTTAAACGTATAACTTAGGAACAACGTCAGAGTATAATTAATTTCATTTCCAATTTTATTACTATTTAGTCACCATAGCAGCAGTATACATTGTTATTTCTTATATTAAATGCTACAATGAAACAAAAACTGGGGTAATTCTTTAAAGTTCTTAAGATTGGGAAAATAAAAACATAAATATCAAACAAATAAAACAACTTTTAAAAACCGTCTAATTCAAGGCTATTGTATCTATTTTGCATTTTATTTCCTTCGCACTGTAGTAAAAATCTTCCAATTAGGGATGGACGCGAAACGATTTTTTCGAGACGAGACAAAAAATTTTAACATTACGATGTGGCGAGACAAAGCTTTTAGGTTGTTTTGCGAGACGCCAATTTTCCGTCTTGCGGCGTCCATCCCTACTTCCAATTACACATCAGCTGCATATGCTACTATGCACTATGCGCTTTACCCGTATCTGTCAGATTCAGCGACATAATAACTGTCGACAGAATCCGTGACGTTTCGAAAGTTTTCGATACAGAAACTGACGTACATCCTTCACTTTATATCCATGCAAGGATCCGTACTTAGGTATGGAAATTTCCATAAAGGAAATGGTCTCAAAAAATCCGACACCAGATGACTCATTAATTAAGGGGGCTAACGGTGCACATGTGCAGCTGTATTTTAAAATTTTAAAATTAAAAAACAGCAATATTCTGGCAACAAAATATTTGTTATTTTTATTAATAAAAATTACTTATGCATTTCATTTTTGTCCACTTGAAAATAAATAATTATTTTCGGTTTCCGTAGTTATCACCCACTGTTGCCTCTTAATTTGTTGATTCAGCAATCCGACGAAATGTCTTTCATTTCTAGAGTTCTTAAATTCGGAAAATGAAAATAGATGGATATAAAACAAATTGCAACCTGACAGTAAACAGAAAAAACTATACACATGACATATAGAAACATCCATACAAATGGAATTTTTTGAGTTTTTTTTTGAGAGCTTTTGCGCCGTAGAAAATTCTTATCCTTCAGTATTGATTCCCGAATCCATGATATGACTGACTTACTTTTAACTTCATAGTTACCATAAAAAAACGTGTTTCTTGCCACTCGGTGCTAAATTCAACAACAACACAAAAAAATAATAGAAAACTCCAGTAATTTCTTCTGTTGGAACTACTGCTGGATATATATTAACGTAGGATAATTTATCCTTAAGTCGGATTTATCCGTTGTTGGTTGTAAGGCGCCAGTTGAAAAATGATGAATATAACAACATTTTTACACAAAATATTTATTGGTGTATATCATGCTTTAATCCATAACAATGTACATTGTGCTTTCATTCATAATATCGTAAGAATTTTTCCCTTTTTAAAATGCATAAACTTGCACACTTTGACACTCATTTAACGTCTTGCAAAATCTAATTCAAAATTTTATGACTTTTCAACTGGAGTACAATACCAAATTCCATTTGCTTTCGTCAGAATGCCAAATTTCATCAGCAAGCCAAGGCTTCAACTGTTGCTCAATCAAATCAATTAAAAGATAGAAATTCTCAGTATATTATTCTCTCTGGGTTATTTACAGCGAATCGAAGTCTCTCCGACGCGAAAAATTTCCACAAGCGCACTCATTAAAGAAATTTAACACATTTTCAAAACGCTCATTCCTGTCACCGGAGTTGAATTCTCTTCTAAAAAAATGTTTGCGGAAACTTTTCGCAAACGAAAGATTTTGCTTTGCTGAAAACATCAACTCTTATATATATCAATGCTTTATGCAGATGAAATCATTTTTGTGAAAAAAAGTTAAACTGAGTTAATCCCTCGAAGTTATCTCAAAAGGAACTGGAATCACAATTTTCCCCGCAAAGCCTAACGTGACATCAAAATGATTATCGTAAATATTATTTACGATACCAAGTTTGTGTCGCTCAAAAATTTAAATTCTTTCCTCTCGGAATTAAAATAAAAAAAACTGAAAGCGAAAAAATTGTTAAAAATGGGGGAACGATTTTTAAAGTAGAGTAAAAATTTCCCTGTATCTTTTTGCATCTTTTTGCAAAATTTCAAGCCAATAGGTTCAACGATGTAGATTGAGACGGACACACACAAATGTTCACTTTTATTTATAATTTTTGATGGAAGTTTTTGGAATTCAAAACAAACAAAATTGATCTACTCTTTTTTCGAAAATTGCATGGAAATATACAGGCTGTTATTCCATATTTGGATATTAAATAATCATGCGTATGGAGCATAATGCATTGAAATTCTTTTGGATTCTTCTGTAAGACACCATAAACTATAAATGCTATACGTAACCATCTAGGGCACATGGCGCAGTATAGCAATAGCGCATGTAAATTTCGTAGAATATATTTACGGCAATTAGAGCACGGATGGACATATATACAAGTTGAAATGTAAACACATTTCGGTTTGTCGAAAAGTGTTAAAAAACGCAAAATTTACTGTTGCTCCTCAAATCGCAAGTGGCTCCATTGTGACTGTTCCATTGCTGACATTTCTATAAAGCATTGCTCTGTTTTCTGTTTTGCATCTGAATATTACCTTTTCTTTTCTTCAAAAATATAAATATTTTTCTCTCGTGTTCTGGTGTTGTCTTTCTCAAACAATATGAGCTTTTAAGTATTTGAATTAGACGTTACTTAAGACTGTTTTTTAATTGATTTCTAGCAATGTATTACATAATTTTTAATTATATTCATACAGCTGTTATCAATTTTATTGCTAATATTAAATAAATCAACATTGATAGATATAGCTTTGTTATATTCATTCATGGATCGCAAATTTTTCTGTGCGAGGTGGCCTTGATTTGTAAATCGTTTGTTGCCCTTTCATTTAGTTGCCCGCAGAAGTAGTCTTCGGTATGCATTTTCAAATCCCTCATTTTAACTGACCGTTAGCTTCAGTACATGCAAATTCAACTTTAAATTGAGCATTTTGTACTTTTAATATCTGTGCATTGTTTTTAATTGTAAATTTATAATTTTACCGAAGGAAAAAAAAAATCATACCATATAGCAGTTGCACTGTGCAGTGAAGCTTGGAATAACTGAATTTGATTTATCTTAATTCATTCATTTTGATAACTTTATTGACAAAAATTGGTATTTTACTAAAAGAAAAAGGCGTTGAATCAGGAATTTTTTTATCTTCCTCGAATTTTATTATATTTATTTACATGAAACACTGTCTTCATACTTATTTAAATGTCATCGTGTAAGTTAATGTATACGTCTCGCGACGAGAAATAAGAGGAGAATATTGAAGTTAACTGTTTTTTTCTTCAGGTGATTATATGTTAATTGGATTTAATAATTCACTTGCTTAATTTTGTTATGTATCGATTATTTTATTCTTAATACAAAAGTAGATTTCAAAGCATTTACATTTTTTTTTTTTTTTTTGTAAATATCGATAAGATTGAGTCTATAGATTGTATTTTATGCATCATAGTGAACTAGTTTTCAATTTTAACTCTTTCATATTCTAAAACGAACGTAAAACTGTTGCACTAAATATCGAGAAAAAAAAAATTCCCTTCCCTTGCAATTTTATAAATAAAGATGTTTATGTATTTTTCTTTCGTTTGTTTTTATTTTATTTTAAGAATTAAAGAAATTCTGAAAGAACTTTTTGATTTACCCTTTCATTTTCATTTCGATGGTCATAAACTGAACGGCCTCAAAAGTAGTAGATTTCAAATATATGTCTTTAATCTACCCCCGATACGTTTGCATAATCTTTTATGCTGCGTGGCTGGTGTAAATATTCGACATCCGAAAACACACTTATGTTTGCCGTTGTTAGTCGCACTTAAGTTCACTGTCAGTAGCACTTTTTTAATGATTCTACATTTCTTTTTCTACATCGTTATCCAATCCTTTGCACGTTCTCATAATCCTTGCTTTTTTGTTTTCACTCATCCGCTTTTATTCCGTTTAACAAGCTCTCCCGGGATCGCCGTATCAGACATTTGAAACTTCCCTTGCTTCTATCTCCTAACATTGTCCCATGGTAGCTTGTTAAATGCGAGTGTATGTTTTTGTTCTCTCTCAAATAAACTCAGTTTTAACGTGCGAATAAAGCTATTTTTTACAGAACTTTTTTTTTTCGATTTCTCTGTAATGCTTTAGATAGTTGGAAATAATTGCTGCTATTGTTTATGAGATGTGAACAACGAACACGAAATAAATAATTGTATTTTTGAACATAAATGTTACTATATTTGATTTTTAAAAAAATAAAAAAAATATATTTATTTATTTATTTTGTGGCAAAAAAATAAGTTTGTAGTTGTGCTGTGAAATCTCCAAATTTGGTCGGGTATGTCCATGAAGAAGTTTTACATCTTTCCAGAGGCGCAGAGAGCCAAGTCGGGGCCCCGGGGATAAAATCTTATCTGGGGTCCCTTTGCTATCCAGAAATCCCTTTGATGTCGTATTAGATCAATCATTTATTCCTTATTAAAATTATTAATCGTTTAAAGAAACTTTAAATTAATAGTAATTGGCAAATAATGAATAGAATTAAAATTATTAATTTAAAAGAGTATTATTCTTTAATAAACATCTATGCTCTAAAAAATACCAACATTTTGTTTTGAAGGTTTCGTCACCTCCATAGAGAAACAGTATTTGAAACGTTAACATTTTTGCATGGCATATTTCCTCAGTATTGAAACAAATAATATTTTTATTCATACTTCCATGCAAGCAGGCAGCAAAAAAATTTCATAAGGCCAAAAAAGTGGAAATTTCAAAATTTCGGAGGTTGGTTGATCCCCATAGTCTCTCCTCTGGCTAAACCCTTTCTTCCACTATTTAACAATGTGTCTCGGAAAAAAAACAATTTCTTGTTAAATAAATCTTTTCTACTTTTAGTCATGGCAAACCGTTGAATAATACCGTCAATCTCTATACCTTTCTTGCAAAAAAAGACTCAATCAGAAACACTTCTCGTTTTTGTCAAGTTGGTGGTTTTTGCTCTTGCTGGCTTTTTGCAATTTCATTCAAAAATTAATTTGAAGCATACGGATAATCTAAATTTGGACTTTTTTATTTTACAAAATTGACAACACACAATTAAGTATCATATAAACAGCAAAAGGGGGGCCCCTTCACAAGCTGAGGCCCAGGGGATTTTTCCCCTGTTCCCCCTCCCTCTCTGCGCCACTGCATCTTTCTCTGATACGGAACGTTCCCGTAACAGTTAAATATACCTTTGAAAATTGAGTACATATTTCTGAGGACTGCAAGTCTCCAACATTTGGAGTCTTTTCTATAAAAGTAAATCGATCTCTCTCTTTTTTTCCCCTTAAAAATTGTAATTAAAGTTTTGTGCTTTTAATCGTTGAATATTTATTCTTAAATATACATCTTTATGAACAATAATTAAAAAATCATAGTAATAATTTGTCATTAATTCATTAAAAATAAATACTTCTAATTACAATTTCTATTCTTATTGTCATATGATTAATTCAATTTTCTATTCGACTTCTCTTTTTCTAACAAACTTTTGTCATTAGAATTATGAGTTACACTAACTATTTAATTCTGTGGTGTAATCGAATGTTTCCCTACAACTGATGAGCAGGACTTGCTGCCAGTTTAGATATCTAGCATTCTAAAAAGGTTAGGAACACTGTTGTAAACAGTTTCACATAGTTTTTTCGATTGGCTCTTAATATGTCATAAATTCCGGAAATTAAAGTTTTTGAATTTCGCGATCTCTATACTATTTCAACCAAATGTTTATGCTTTTCTCTCTCTCTCTGATATTTTGTCCTCCTTTTTAATCTCGTAAAATTTTATTCCATTAAGGCTATTCCTTGAAATAAATAAAACTTTTCATGTTCCTTGACCATAAATCAAAATAAATTAATTGCGATCCGTACTCGAAAGAATTTAGAATGTCTCTTCACGAGTGGTAACACTGTAATAAACGAAAAAGTACAGTTCGTGGAACCATATGAGCGTCTCTGCTTTGCTGATTATTTTGGGGGAGGCGGGGGCAGACGAAGACCAAATATGCTCGCTTTTATTTATCTTTATTAAAAACTAAGACAAAAGTATTGTGGGGAATATGTCCCCATATACCCATAGTTGTGGCTCCCATGTTTGGAGCATCTGAAATGCTTTTTAGTCATTGGAACTGCATTACAGATTTTTTGCTAGCATTAACACATTTCGCAGAACGCATATTTAAGAATCGTATCTGAAATGTTCAAATCTGAAACTATCTTGGAGTTCGTTATGGTAAATATGAATAGTACCATCTTATGAACAAGCCCCGAGTTATCATACGGGCACTTGAAGCATTTGCCCTGGGCACACATGTGCACAAGTAGACTAAAAAATTGAATTTAAAGCTATGTTCTGGAGCACAAAACTTGAGCTACCTATATACTGGGACATAAAATTTGAAAAGTGCCCTGGTGCCCAAAAATATTATAGTTAGGCCCTGCTTGTGAAGGAGCCTGCAAATAATTGTTAAAGTTCCTTATCTAATTAGTTTACTTATGGTCAAAAATCACGATTCATTTACCCGATTCAAAGGATTTCTGTCGCTATCTCTCGTGCGTTCATGCTGTAAATTAAATTTTCAGGAGGCAGGGAATAAATTCAATTTTAAATCAGCTGATTTTTAAAAAATTGTAACTATAGGAATCTGAATTTTTAGAATAAAAATATTGTTTCAGAAAACTTTTGATGTAAAGCTTATACTTACAATTTATAAAATAAAATCTGATATCCCCCTCGTATAATGTGTACAATTTACTTAAATGATAAATGTGTAATTTTCGTCTGTAGTCAGCTTTCTTCCTCACGGGTTGAGTGAGCTGTTGCCGATTTACTAACCACAGTAATTCGAATCCACAGTCGGGAACCTAGTCGCGTGCTAGGGATTCGACCTACGACCCTCTGCTCGTTAACCAAAAGTACTAGTCCCTGTGACTGCAAGAAGACATGTCTAGTGGAAAAATTGTTTGTAATTTTTTTTTTCCCGGGGGGGGGGGATCGTTTCCCCTAAACTACTTTTCGTGTTTTGTTTTTTCCCCCCTCCTAAAGATGGATTATTGTTTTGTACTGACATATTAGGTTTTCTTTGTCCCCTCCCCCGTTTTTATGTTGCTTTGCATTCTTAGCTTATTTCAGTGGGATTGTTATTACAATCTTTCAAAACTGCTAACTCCGTCAGT